>JAWWMK010043876.1:0-11120 GCA_035047105.1 Galeopsomyia nigrocyanea
AGCGTCGAGTCAATTTGACTTTTTTTAGAACCGGTGCCGAATTAATCGAGTTTTTTTGTGGAATTGGACATATACGTGGAAGGGCTTTTCAGAGATAGCAACAAAAGCCGCGGAATGACAAAGCAAAAATAAGCGTGGAAAGAAAAAAAAAACGAGTACATATACCCTGATACGCGCAGAGATGGACGGATGAAAAAAAAAGGAAAGAGCGCGCGCGAGAGAGAGAGAGAGAGAGAGAGAGAGAGAGAGAGAGAGGTGAAAGGGAAAGCAGTATAGCTCGCCGCGGGTGCATATCGAATCCTGTGCAAATTTTGACGGGCTATTGAGTGATATATATGCGCGAGGTCCAGTGTGTGTATGTGTGTATCTATTACACTTCAAATGCATTTTTCATTCGTGCATCTTTGCTTTTGTTGCCTGCGTCGATCCGCTTATGTACATTCAATCACCGAGAGAAAGAGAGCGCGGACGAGCGCTTTCACTTCCGCACCACCAGCATTTTCCAGCTCTTATTGGTGTTTGATCTGCATTTTGTTACGAGAGGAAAGAGGGGGGAGATGATCATTTGTATGCACCTTTCCAATCGGTAACTAATTCATGCTCGCGCTTTGCATTTTCATTGACACGTTGTATGTGCAATAGCCGCACAACGCGGTTATTCGCGTTCGCGTTTGCTCTCTCTCTCTTTCTCTCTGTCTCTCTCTCTCTCGTTGTGTTGAGTTTTCTCGTGCTTGAATTTATGCGATTAGCGATGTTATCCGAATTGTACGTTGGATTGCAATTTGTTACACTAATTATTAGACAATTTAATTTAGTTTTACTTGTTTCGATTTTATACGTAATTTTGATACTATCGTGGCAGAAAATAATAGTTTCAAAAATCGTAAATTATTCAATGATTTTGCAAAATATTGTTGAAAACCGCTAAAAAAATTTTTTGCAAATCTCGAAAAATTATAATAATTGCAGAAAAAATATGTAAAAATATTGAAATCCTAATTAGAGAAAACTGCGGCAAACTGTAAACATCGAAAATTTTTATTTTTTACATTTTTTTTTAACAATTATTACAATTTTTTGCGATTATCTGTAATGGATTGCGTTTTTGTTTGTTGCAATTTCTAGAAAATTCTCTCAGAAATTTACGGCTTTTATAACAACGTAATAAATTTCACAAACATAATTAAAAATAGTTTGATACAACTAAAATATACAATAGTACAACAAAATTTATAAAAATTAGCCAAGATGGTTAACAAACAAACGAACAATCGAAAATTAAGAAAAAAGAAAACGCAACCCCTAGAAAAAACCTAGCACGCAATTACCAGTACCTCGGTAGACTACGACTATAGGGAGCGAATACGAAACAAAAAAGGGGAAGAGGTGGTATAAGTGTCGCGCGCTCGGGCGCAAATACACAACAGCATTATAGTAGCAAGCGTCACCCTCGTCGTCTACTCCTCCGACTCGATCGCGTGGCACTTTCGCCCGTTGTTGATTTTTGCATAATTTATCGAGTCTGTTTGCGCAGGCGGGCGAGCGAGCGCGAGAAAAGATGATTAGCTGGGCTTGAAAAATTAAAATGCAGTTCGCGCGCAACTCGCGGAGGGTTGACTCGCTCGTACGAAGGGTTGACGCTTTGGTTTTGGGAGAAAACTTTACTTTATAGCTTAGCTTGTGTTGGAGAAATAGTTTTGTTTTTACGACGAGTTACGTTAAATTGATGCTGTGATTCATTCTCCGAAAAATGCTAGTTGTTGTTTATCGGAGTCATACTGATCGATAGATATCTCCGAGAAGGTACTTTTCATGCAAGCCGTCCAAAGTAAACCGTTCGACCTTTTTCTCTCGTTCTATTTGTGCTTCACACTCTAAAACATTCATTTTTGAATTCTATCGTCGATTGATAAAAATAAAGTGCAAAAAGTTTGGAGTAACATTTTCAGCGAGGGCGTTTCGAAGGAATGGGATTAAACGGAGGGGATGGGCCCTGGATATCAATTATAAGCAGAAACAGTTATGCGCCCATGTGCCACACAGCTTTGTGCAACCCCTTTTCTCTCTCTCTCTCTCGCGCGCTTCTAATCCTCTGTAAATTATATTATTTTCGCTCGCTTGTTTACCGTCCGCGCACCCTGGATTTGTGGCGACTTTGCAGAATGTTGCACGACAGTGTGAGCCTATTGAGAATATTGTTTTGTTATTTGCAAACAATGTTTTTTTTTCTAAACTAGCAGACAATTTATTCAATCGGATAAAGCACGTATTGAGTGAGAAAATGTTTTTGTTTATGTCTTGAATGCAAATAAAACAAGTTATGAAATTAATTAAATCGCAATATGAATAGTAAAATTGAAATTTCATTCAAATATAATCGCCTAAAAATTTCACGACAAGAAACTCGCGTTCCATCACAGAAAACTTCAGGCAAAAATTATTCACTTTTAACCACATCCAATCTTTCCAAGCTCTCGGCACACTTCAGCCTTAATATCGCATATCATTTGAAGGCTTTTTCTCGTTATTACACAGCAGTAGGAACAGCAGCAGTGGCGTCCGATAATTATAAAGGACCGCGGAGAGAGAGAGAGAGAGAGAGAGAGAGAGAGAGAGAGAGAGAGAGAGAGAGAGAGACAATGGACAGCGAGGTTGAATCCGGTAAATAATACGTATGTCCACGCGACGCAGAGGGAGAGGGAGAAAAAAAAACCACGCGAACGCAGGGGGTAGATTCTTTTATGGAAGTCGCGTCATTAATTCGCTCGTATACTCGGACCTTAATACACCGCAGGATGGGATATTATGTACTATCCGTGTATGATGCGAGACCTTTTTTTTTTCATTTTTTTTTGTTCACGACCGTGGCCAATTTTACAGCAATGTTTTTTCTATCATTGTATTTGAATTTTCTCATTACCATTAGATTTTATTCAATCTTTTCAGTCTCTTTAACCCTAAAGTATCCTTGATTAATGAAACTTTCCTTTACAGATCGATCACTTGTCGTGAACTTCAATGGCTACGAAAAAAGAAAGGAAGTCGAGTTTGCAAGGTGCAAAGCCGTAAACAGTTGCGGCGGGACATTAGTCACGCATTTAAATGTAATTCGAAGCGTCGTCGTAGTCGTCGTCGTCGTCGAGGAATTAGAAGGGTGTTTCGCGGGTCTTAAAGGATTTGCGAGAGACGAGGCTACAAGAGCGCAATCGACGTCGAGAAGAGAGTGAGAGAGTGAGAGGGACTTCTCGTTACGAGTGCTCTCTCCTTGATGAAGATACCACCAAAAGCCCGGAGTATATTGTTTCTTCGCAGGCCAAATGAAATTATTGCGAGTTACAGCAACTCGAGGCCTTTATGAGCTTTACCTTTTCGAGGTATAAGTGTCTATATGAATTGTTTGGATTGCTTCAGTATGATTATTGCCTTTCTTTTCGAAGATATATACATGTGTACAATTCCACTTCGACAAATATAAAAAAAAGCGAACTTATTTCACATTTCCATCATCGTCATATGTACATATATATACATATATCTCAGCGATCCGCTTTCCATCAAACTCGATATTAAAACAAGGGCTTTGATCGCGAAAGCGAGTATAAAGCACAATGTACTCTCTGTCGGTCCTTTTAATTCCCCATCGCGGAAGGAAAGCTGCGCGGCTCTCTCTCTCTCTCGCAACTTTTCAATTTACTTCACTCGTTATATACGAATGGGGATATCGCGTGTACGCGCAATATGACTGATCTTCGGCATGTGGCATAGAAAAAAAAAATAACCCTTCCGGCTCTCTGCACAGAACTTGTGTGTACGTCTCTCTCTCTCTCTTTTATTTTCGTGATGATTGACGTGTGTCGAGAATTTTTGTAACAATGCTTCGCGTTATCAATTAAACGGCCGATATGAAGCTTTTTTTTTCCTCTTCGGAAAAATATTTTAATCCGTGCCAAGTATCCGGCATACTCTCTTTTTTTTCCTTTTCATTACTGTCGGTACAAAGTTCGTTTCGCGATGCTTGCACGCACAATAGGATTATTTTCACAGAGGTTATTTTTGGTCGAATGGATCAAGGGGAGGAAATATATTGTGTTTGAAATTACATTCTTTATCAAAGTAATATGTACGGAATTTTTGTTTTTTTGTGTGTGTGTATCCTGCTCTCGCTACGTCGCGGATACGTTCGTTAAAATATGTAATAATCGGATATTCTATATTCGCGGAGATGTCAAAAGAGTCGGATGGACATGTATTTTTGCATAAAAGAATGGACTTGAACAAATTTATATATGGTGTGTGACAAATGTTCATGTAAATTCATTTCTTTTTCGTAATCAATTTCAATAGATTAGAAGTAACGTATAATCAACAAAAGTTAGCGAACCAAAATTGTACATTTACACAGCAGATGTAGCAAATATCTCTGAGGACAAACCTCTGAAAAAAAAAGTTGAACCAGAAGAATGTCGTCGCGGTATCCCAGCTTGTCGCGAAAAAGGGATTCTCAGGAAAAGGAGGGTTCAAAAGTTAAAGGGTTCACGCCGCGGCGGCGGCGAATTTCCTAACTGATTTACGGGAAAACAAGACTATTTAATATTTCTCTTGTTCGCTCTTTACAGCCTGCGTTGCGCGCGCGCGACCCCCGGGCGCCAAGTTATTTAGAGCGGGCTGCATTTATTAAAATTTTAGGCTTATACACGTAGTCGACTGACATGCGACCGCAGTCAGATTAATTTCCGTTTTCTTTGGTATGACGATAATACGTTTGTATGTAAAAGAGTTGGGATTTATTGCGATTGCTTAACTTTTTAATTGGAGTGCAATTGAATAAAAATGAAATGCTACGCATGCATACGATTATTTTCATTGTTTCTTTATATCGTCGCTAGTTGGCAAATTATTCTGAAGTTACTTATCTGAAAAAATAATAGCTTGATAAAAATATTACTTTTCAGATAAGTAGTAACAATTTTATTACAAAGATTAATGAAACTTATTACCAATTAAAAAAATCAAATGTCATTTAATCAGATATCTCCAAACTCCAAACAAAGTCATCTCTCTAAAAAAAAACGAAAAATTTCTTTTCTCAAATTACGTTAAAGTTCAAAGAACCTTATGTATATCTCAACGGCCGATTCGCATTGGCGACGCTTTAAGCGCGCGAAAACGAGGGCTATATCGGCTTCTCTAGCGAATAAATCTTCCACTTGAAATCTACTTAGAAGGCCCCCGAAAACCTCGAGTCGTTCGTTGTTTTCTCCACCCACACCTCCGTCGAAAATTCCCCGCGGGCGAGCGACTGACGCGCGCGTCGCCCTTTTGGCTAAATGCTTTTTTGCAAAAGTGTGTTGCGCCGATTACACCTTTGCCACCGCGAGAACGATCGCGATTTAAGCGGAATGATTTATTTGTACTTTTCTTTTAATGAGAACTACCTATATCGATCGAAGTTTTTTGGTTTTCACTAGGAACGATCGACGAAATAGAGATAGAAATTTAATCATCATCACACACGTGAAAAAATGTGAATTGCAAACTATGCAACCCTTCGCGTATAAACTCGAGTTTAACGTCGCGCGCGCACACACATAGCGTACATAAGTCGGCAAAGCGACTTACTCTTCCTCTATTTGTCTCAACATTCTAATTATCATTAGCGCCGGGCGGACGAATGTCTACGTAATGTACCTCCGCATTTCTCACCCCCCCCCCCCCCTCCCTCCCTCAGCGAAAGTCGTCTTGGTATTAAACGCGAGCTTCCTTCTCCGACAAGTCGTTTCTTGTCGTGGCAGCTATAGCTCGTGCTTGTGTTTCTTACGACTGTTTGTCTCTGTTCTACGTTGAACTTGCAAGAACTTACGTATTGTTGCTTTTTTTTTGGGTAGATTAAGGTGTCGGGAGAAGGTGGTGCTTTGTAAATAGTTTTGACCAATTTCGGATTGGGTTAGTGATGATGCAGTTTTGTATTCAAAAGGAATTTTTTTATTTATATTTGACATATTTTTATATGATCAATTATTAGAACTCAATGAATAAATTTATTATATCGTTAAAGTATATTATTTTCACTTTATTCAATTTACTATCCCGTAAAATAAATTACTTTCCGTGTCAATCGACCCCAAAAATTTCTAAACACACGTACATAAGCGTCAACTAAACGTCCGCGCAATTTGTACATCATCCACTCTCGAGATAAAATATGAATGCTTTCTCCAAGACGATATATAAACTACATTGCGCATCCTCCCTCGTGCACGTGTATAGTGCGCGCGTAAACTGTGTTATACGGTTTCTCTCTCTCTCTCTCTCTCTCTCTCTCTCTCTCTCTCTCTCTCTCTCTCTCTCTCTCTCTCTCTCTCTCTCTCTGTCACTGCCACCCACACACTTCAAGGCGCCGCAGCACACACTAATGAGCAGCTACCCGCCACCTTAAATATAGATTAAATGCTCGCGCGCGCGTGTATGTAGCGATTAGACCTAGCGACGCGGCCAATTAATCAAGTCGTTTACGAGCTTTGCAGAAACGTGCGTGGGCGCTGGATTTTACTACGATGACAAATTCATCCGATCGCACGTAGCGGACAGAGACCTTGAAAGCTTTTTTTTTCCTTTTCTTTGGGGGGTAACTATTAAGTATTTTTGCTAGAACGAAGAGGGAACAAAAATGTATGGTTTTTATTTTAAAGTAGGGGTCAGTCTCTAAAGTACAAGGGCAGTTTGAAAAGGGCGCGCGAGCAAGATAATCGAGAATGACGCATGGTCGGACGAAAAAAAAGAACAATTTGTAAAAGGGCCAGCAGGTTTGGTCGACGATTTAGTGCTCTTAATATTTTTTTACTGCATAATATAGATGAGAATCGTAACTTACACCGCATTAAATTATATTCTATAATTCTAAGCAATCAATAATATTTTTGTTCATGAAAGAATTTTTTTTTCAGCAATGCAAAAAAAAAAAAAATAAAGGTTCGTACACGCTCGAGGCCGTTTGTTTTATAGATGAAGAGCCCTGGTATTTATTATATGGACGATAAAAGGTGTCACATTCATCTCGAAGTTTACTCCCGGACTTTAGCTCGAGGCGTTGCGCCATTCTCTCGTTCTTTTTCTGTGTTTCTCCAACAGTTTGACGATGCATCGTACTTGCGTTCAACTTTTTGTTTTGTTTGTTTCACGGTAAAAATATCGAAATATAGATTTATACTGATCTATAAAATTAGCGAGTAAGAGAAGTTAATGAAACTCCAAAAATATATCTACTCTGGCGTTTCCAAAATAAAATATCATTAGAATTACGTTCTCATTCCCAAAAACCGAGACACACACACACACACACACACACACACACACACACACAGGCAAACACACACCTGATACTTGCGCGTCGCGGCAACAACACGCCTATTTATCGAATCTACAGCTATAGCTTGCTTGCGCGCACTGGGCCCTCGTTATAAATACACGGCGCGAGCGCGGAAATTTACACGCGTTGTCCCGAATAAATCAAGTGGTTTCTCGTGCAAATATAGGCGACGCATACACACATACACACACATACACGAATGTATCGTGAGGCATTATTTTATTGCAACTCGCTCGGCTGGCAACGGTATATAGTAGGATATACGTGCTTATAAATAACGTTTGCCCCGCGCGAGGCGCGAGCAAACGACGAATGGCAGTTGTCGCGTTGTTATTGGCAAGTGTCGGATGGGGTGTCGCGGCGATAAGGAGACAGTGCCAAACGCCGCGGCTGCTGCTGCTGCTATCCTTTTTCGTGTGCGGCTATATACTTTACTTAGATGGTTGTCTGTGTGTGTGTGTGTATTTTGGACGATTTATTGCTGGTCGTTGCTATGTGTGTGCTTAAAATCCCAAAACTTGATGATTGAGTCTTTCCGCTTTTACGCGTGCGTGAATGTGGATTTTGTGCTGGAGCTATTTTGATGTGGTAGTTTGCGGTTGAGTGAAATTTCACACGATTTTTCAGACTTTCAGTATAGGGAAAATGGATTTTCGAGTGATCATTGATTTTCGATTGTGATCTTGTGATTTTTGTATCAAAACGCGCGATAAATTTTCAATCTCGGAATAATAAAAAATTTATTTCGTCAACAAGAAATTGAAGACTTTGATGCAGCAAAATTCATTATATCACATAGATTCTTTGTAAAACTAAAAAAAAAAAACAAGAATAGCATTTTTTACTCAAACCCATCAATTATTTATTTACCACTGGGAATTCACATTTGTATTGTACATAGAACAATCAAGCCCTGGCGATAATCGCATAATTTGCAATTAAAATGAGCGAGTGCCGGCGCGATGCGATCTTGTACAACAACATAGATATAGTCTCTTTTCGCCCTTCGTTGATTCTTTTTATCCCGTCTTAATTTTTGCCACCCATGGGACATCTCAACGCGCCACGAAATTCCGAGATTTTTCTTTTTTTTTCGGCAGGGAGCAATGGCCCTTTTCCCTACCCCCTAATTAACGGCCGCGATAAATAATTGCCGAGAGCGTATAGTCTGCGGCTCGAAGGCGGCATTGTCAACTTCTTCTTTTTTTTTCGTTCGTTCCTTTCTTTTCTACTCCCGATTCTTTTCATGTTTATTCCGACGTTGCGCTGAGTTATGACGGTATAAGACGCGAAAAAATTAGCAGAGCTTCGGTTAGTTTTTCCGAAAGTTCCAGGCCGCGAGTCAGTGATTTATCACACTTAGCGAGTAAAAGCATATGGAAAAATCTCAGTTGTACAGCTCGATAAATAAATCGTTGTTACTTCGTCAATGATAAATATGCGTCGAGCTCATACAAGTCGCAAGGCAGTATAATAAGCGTCGAATTAGCCAAGAGGGACTTGTTAATAACTGGCAAAAGGGGGGTAAGAGAGAGAGAGAGAGAGAGAGAGAGAGAGAGAGAGAGAGAGAGTAGCGTCTAAGCGCTCTCTTGCGAGACGCAAGGCGCCGCGATCTTCTGTCGCCTTTAAACCCTTGCCGACGCCGCCGCCGCCGCACCGCGTCTTTCTCTTTATATGCTTCGGTAACTCCAGCCGAATTTGTAGCCGAAGGTTGTAAACGTAAACCTGGGAATTCCTTATACGTACACTCCCCTCCTTTTGTCTTATATGTATACGCGTCTCTTTTGAATATTCAGAACAGTTTGGCTGCGCGGTTTCAGCGTGTCGTTTTACGATTTGGCGGAATGGGGAAATGTTTGTTCGTTGCGAGTTTTATCAAACACATTTTATACATCCATTTTTCATCTGCGAAATTTTGTGATGTTTGCATCGTAAAGCGTAATAAATTTTCACGAGATAAACGCTAATAGCTCGAGCAATTCGTATGGTATGGTGTAATGGAAAGCTGTCTATGTGTACACTCGCTGCACAAACGAGTGTATCATTGTTCGGCAGTAAAATGCTTGAGGGAAAAAGCCTCCGAAGCGTCGAGACGTAAAAAACAAAAAAAAAAGAAAGAAAGCGATCCGCACTATGCCCTCGCTGCTTTGCCAATTTATGGGACATTCTGTACATTCGATACTTTCTATTGCTCGATTCTGGCTGTTTGTCTTATTTATGTTTCTTTTATCCCCTGCAGCAATTGCCAAGCGAAACTCAAGTACGCGAGAGCGTCAAATGATACATAGCTTGTATTCTATATTTCTGATTTTAGATGGGTTTGAAGAGATATAAGTGCCGTACATTGTACAATTAATATACGGAAATATATTTTTATATGTTCAAATTAAATCAATATAATTTGATAGTGATTTTTATGGTCCAATGAAGGGTAGAGAAGGCAATATCTCTTTGTATTGATAAAACATCAGATGAAATGACATTTTTTGCAAAAGCTTGTCACGAGCCTGACTTGTTTCATGAACCGAGTTATTTAAGATTTTCACCTTATAAATCTTTGACATTTGTTTCAATAAACATTAGAATTGCCGCTTTCTTAATTGACAGACTACTCCGGTTTGAGTTTTTGATGTATTCTAACAATACATAGAATCGGCACATGAAGTTTCATCAGAAAAATGTCTTTGCTTTTCAATATTGTGACTTTTCCGACTCCTAATTTCGGAACGCAACAACAGATTTCAACGAAATTTGATGTGACGACTCTATATAGCATCAGAATTTGTTAGAAACCCGGATTGCGGCGAGCAGAGACTCGAGAGCGAGATATAGATGGAGTTTAGATATAGATAGAGTTTATTTAGCCTTGGGACAGGAAATCCATAGGGCAAAAAGCATGAAGTACAGCTAGTTATACATAAAATACAATATAGACGATGCAAGTAGAATATAATACAAGAATAAAATAGAATAAAATAAAACGATCGAAAATGTGCTACATAGTAAGAGCGGTGGATACAGCGAGAGGGAGAGAGAGAGAGAGAGAGAGAGAGAGAGAGAGAGAAAGAGAGAGAGAGCAATCATCTTAGAAGAGCACCGATCGTTTGGCAGTTTCATCGCTGTCCACTATTCAACTTCGTAAAATCGAAACGAAAACTAATCAAAATAAACATTCCAATTATCTATACACGTTTAGTTATGAAATCAGAAACAAAAACAAAATTCAACTTAAAAAGATACGTTCCACAAAAAAAAAACAAAACAAAACAAACTCGAGCAAAACCAAACCCAATAAAAAGCAATTATTATCAAAATTGATCGATGGAAGTCAAACTCTTTCACAACAATTAACGGCGTGCGCGCATCCCTTTCACCCTCCTCGTTATATCGCACGGAAGAGTGACGGCGCGCCGTAGAACTCACGGGGCGCGGCGTGAGAAGCTATTTTCTGCGTAAGCGCGCGCGCGACGAAAATTCCAAGGAGGCGCCAAGGTGATATGCGAGGAGATGAGGCCCGCGAAATCACCGTGGTGCTTGCCAGTTATTATAAATTGAATGCCGAAGAAGATGAGAAAGGGGCTTTACGAGCACGATTTCCGAAAAGTCTCCGGTGGGGGGGGGGGGGGGGGTTATTACGAGCGAGTGACGTGAAAATTTTATGCTCTTGCTTCATATACGTGTGTGTGTGTGTGTGTGTGTGGGTGTGTGTGTGTGTGTGTGTGTGTGTGTGTGTGTGTGTGTGTGTGTGTGTGTG
>JAWWMK010043897.1:0-11118 GCA_035047105.1 Galeopsomyia nigrocyanea
TTTATTTGCGAAAAGTACAAGATACGACCGATCACTACTCACGAAATTGGTTAACTAACTTAAACGCACGCTTTTATGTTCTAACAACATTCATTCTTTTTTATGTATATTAGCAACCATATTCGAACGATTCTGTCTGAAACACTACCCATTCGGCGTCTAATTTTCCTTTTTGAGCATTTTTGAGGAAATAAACTTGCTCTCCTATGCGGAAGTGTTGAGTGTTTAGGCGTCGATCGTAGTGCCTTTTAAAACGGAACTTAGATTGTACTAAGTTCATAGCTGCTAATATTCGCAGCTATGGAAGGTTTGTCGCTGCGTTCGCTAAATACTCGTCGTACGACAATAAATGCTCCTTAGGTGGGAAGCTCGATGGAGTACGTGCACGCTCACCGAATATTATTTCGTGCGGCGAGAACTTTGTCGATTCGTCTGCTATCGAATTATAGGCGTGTTGTGCTGTTGGCATCAACTCGTCCCATTTAGGGTTATCTTAGACATACATTTTTATATATTCCTTTATTAACCGCTCGACTCCACTCTGACTCTATGGGTGCATTAAGGTACTGCGATATTTATTTATTTTGAAAATGGCAGCGAACTCTTTCAAGAGATTGTTAATAAAATGAGTGCCAAGGTCGCTAGAAATTGCTGGAGGGTCCCAAAATAACAGATAAGTTTTTTCGTTATAGCGCAAGCTACTTCTCTCGCTGTTGCGTCCTGTACAGGAACTAATATGCAGTATTTTGTGAAGATATCTTGTAAAACGAGTATGTATCTATTTAAATGTTCAGTCACCTGTAATGGCCCGAAAAAATCCATGCTGAGGGTCTAGCCGGGTAAGATGGTCAAATCTGCCGCCACTTTTCGCTCAGTCACTTTTTTCGATGGCTCAAAGGCAGATTTGACCATCTTACCCGGCTAGACCCTTTGTGCGAACAGTCTAGGGTACGAGATCGTAATGACCAATGGTTATTTTGTCTTCTGCCTAGTCAATTTAATAGTTTGATACCCGTTGCATGCGCGCACGAATTGACGTATCTCTGCCTGCATATTCCTCCAATAAAATTCGCTAGCTACACGTAAATAGGTTTTCGTGGAACGTTTGTATCTCCCGATTGCGGATTCATGAAATTATTTTATCAACCGATACCTTTCCTCGACTGGCGGAATTATTTTTATAGTAAACAATAACCACATTTTTCTCGACAAATAGTCTGTTCACCTGTTCTATCAAATATCCAAAATTAGGTGGTGAAAGCATAGCTAAGTCGCGCGCTATCCTCGCTACGCGTATATCGGCTTTCGTAAATTGACCCCGTAATGCTTTAAGGCAGCGAGTAATATCACTCCTGAGTTCTTTATCGTCGATGAGATTTTTTACTACTCATCCGAATAGTTTAATAACGTGACTTTCCTTACTTATGACGTCGCCAATATTACGCGTTACACTTCATAGTTCGTCGGGATCAATATATGGTCTTTCCGTTAGGGCGCCCAGTAATTCAGTAGTCAAACAAATATCGCCAGCAATTGTATATATTAAATCCACGCGATGTGAAAAAGGGTGTTCATTTAAACTCCTAGTGGCCATAAATGGTGGAATGTCATCGTCTTCATCAATTAACCAGGGTGATTTGTCGTCGGGCGGTCGCGTGTCGGCAACCAAATATGTGGCGATCGCGCCCGAGAGTCCGCGAGTTCGAGCTGCATTAGCATTTTCTCGTAGGTCTGCGCTTCCTCTGCTTGCGACCTCCCAGTTTCTTTCTATATCATCCGCATTATCGTGATTTTTTAGCGATGCGTCAAACCTTTCAACATTCGTTTCATCCATGTCAACTTCATTTGAAATTTCTGATTGTGAGTCTTCTGTTATGACAGGAATGTACGGTGTATAGTGCGCTCCTTGTGTTTCTAGCTAAAGGTGGATGAAGTATTCATCTTCTTTGGCTTGACAATAATACTAGTCCTTCCCTGTAACTGTTTTGCAATATATGCAGGCATTCATTTGATACAGTTGTGAGAACATAAATGTGCAATTTATATCGCCGTATTGTATATCTGATGTTAGAATTTCGACTGCCTCTTGTGGATTTCCACACTCGGCAACTGCTGAGCTTGCAAGGAATGTCCTGCGTAACTCTATAGCGGTCATGTTAAAATTCATGATCATTATTAGTGAATTGAATAGGCAGTTTCCATCTCGATGTATAGTGTCGTCTCAGGGGAATCGGATGTGCGGTTGTGCATATCTATTATGCTCTGTGTACCTGATATGACGGCGTAAATATAGGGCTCATTCGTGCAAACAGTATTTGTGATGGATCAGTAGGACGCTTTGTTTTTGGCGTTTTTTCTGGCGATTCAGCGATTTCGTTGTTTTGTTCATATTCGTCGTTGTCGATTTTCTTCTCTGACCCACTATTACTGCTCGACGGTGAATGACTGTTTAGTGCACCTTTAGTGTGACGTGACTCTTCGCCCGAGCTGACGGATTTCATGCTGATGTCTATGTTGAAATTCTGTTCGGCTCTACTTGGGGTAAGTGTGCTTATTTGTTCGTTTGCTTTGACTGGTAGATGCGACAGTTGCTCCGGTTCCTTATTGCGTGGTTCGCTTTGCGGTTTTCGCAGATCGTTCTTGTAACTTCTGCGGTCATTATCGCTAGAACCTATTGTTGGCACATTGCCTCCGTCAACATCAATATGAAAGGCTGGCTTATTTCCATGCTCTATTCCTTTGATATCGATTATGAAACGCGTCTGTTGCCTTATGATAGGCACTGCTATTGCTTCGGTCGTTATTATTGGTTCGCGCTGCTTGGCGGGCTCCGTTGGTTGAGTCTTATGCGAACGGAGTCCCGGCTTTTGCGCGGTGGGCTCTGTTGATTGAGATTCTTGTAGACGGAGCCCTGGATTTTTCGCGGTGGGCTCTGTTGAGTTTCTTGTGGACAGAGTTCTGGCCTTTTATTTTCCTGCTTTATGACTACCTCGGGTATTTTATTATTTTTATGGCTTGCTATTGTCGTCGGTACCCGAGAGGTGAGTGGTTGATCTGCAATTTTAACCCCTAGTGCGGGTTTTTTCTGCTTATCGTTAATCTGTGGTGAGTAACGATTCGAGGAGACTTATTCGTCTTCAGTCGACTCCCCTAAGAGCGAAAGTTATCGCTAATAGTTCTCTATCATAGATCGAGTATCGTAGCTCTACTCCTTTTAAGCATCATGATGCGTCAGCAAGTGGCTTATCAGATCCCAGCTTGCCTTGACTCGGTATGGCTCCCAAGGCATAATCGGATGCATCCGTCGTGACTATAAAATCACGTTCCCAGTCGGGCGCAGGTAGAAGTGGTTCGCTGCATAAAATTTCACGTAATCAAATGCTTTTTGCTGCTCCTCGGTCCATTTAAAAGCTTGCGTCTTAGATGTTAATTTTGCAAGTGGTCGTGCTATTTTTGCATACCCTTCTATGAACTTTCGGTAGTATCCCGTCAGTTCAAGAAAGACCTTGGTTTTTCTTGCACTCGTGGGTACAGGATAACGATGCACGGCTTCAGTTTTCTTCGGGTCAGGCACAATTTTTGCCGTTGCCTACGATGTGACCGAGGATAGCTGCTTCTGGCTGTAATAGTTGGCATTTTTTCGATTCGATCGTGATATTTGCTTCATCTAGCCTTTTTAATAGCCGTTTGAATCGCACTCCGTGTTCCTTAAGTGTTTCAGCGAATACTACTACTTCATCGAGATAGACGTAGAGTTCATGGCCTTGAAGGTCCGCTAAAATAAGATCCATTAAGGTAGGTTTCTACTGAAAATGTTATTTTTTTATTTTTTAAGCTAGACTTCTGAAACTTTGTACACTTGTTCTTTGTGGAAAAACAAAAATTTTGATGCCCCCCAGATTTTTTTTCCATGTTTGAAACCCATGTTATAAGTATATTAAACTATTTTTGGACCTTAATTCAAAATGTTCCCTGCGCATTGCATTTTGACCAAAATTTTTGCTCGAGGGCTCATTCTCTTTCTTAAAACCTATAGAATGAAGCCCACTAATCAGAAAAATTTTCAATTTATCATGTACTGAACTATATCATGAAACGCAAATAACACCATAAAAATTACCAATTTACCATATTTTTCCATGTATCTTTCAAGTTACCGTACACCTGGGTTGATCTTACAATTTTCAAGTAGGTGGACTTTATACGGTAAGCCTCAAGGAAAAAAATGAGGTCCAAACCTATTTTGATGGAATTATAATGCGCAGGGAACATTTTGAACTTGAAGAAACTGAAAACAAGGATAATGCATTGTAAAGTAAAAAAAAGGTATAATGCTTCCACTCTATAATAAACAATATAGCAATCTACTTTTTAAATTTTTTCATGAACTTGCTTCGAAACTTCTCTTTCTAACTGATTCAAATGTCTGATAAGTACTGGGACTCGAGTACTCATATCTGTATATATTATAACTATTATTGCATAGCATATTATACCGTAGTCTTATATTCAATAAAAATTTGTTCGCATTCTCACAACATGTTTACTTTCTAGTTTGTTGATATGTTTTCCACTTTAACACTAGATAATGTGAGATGAAAGTCAAAAATCTTAAATCATCAACACTCAACATCCAGTTTTTATTCTTCCAGATAGAAATAAAAATTGACTTTCATAAGTTGACTTTACATGCAATAGTAAAAATCATAGAGGAAATAATTATTCTTGTCAGCTTCTCCAGCTTCTTCATTTACTTTTTATTCACCTCTCTATAAAATAAAAACAAACACAAAGAACTTGGTTCTTAAAAAAACAATATAATAAATAGAGAGAAAAGTAAACTCATCTAAAACTGCAGGCTAATCCTCTTGTCCCAGTAGACACCTTTTTCTAGCTTGTTATTAAAAAAATGCTATGGTATAATCTTATTGACTGCCACTTATACAAGCTTATATACTTAATATATAATCAAAATATTGAATACTATCAATCAGCTGTAGTGCATCCCAATAGTTGTATGTACTGCTGCATTCATTGGCATGCGGTCACTAACGGTAGTCAGCTAACTTCAGATCAAGCAAATAACGTCACATTTGAATTTGCGTTCCACAATAAGAAATTGCAAATATGGGACTCGATAGCATATTGAAATATTGTTATAGATAAATTAAAATACCTACTTTACGAATAATATGATCAATGAATGTAAAAACATATTTACCCTAAACATTGAAGCGCTGTAACAAAAAAAATTGGAATAATACGATTTTTCGGTAAATTTTTTTTTAAATTTATTTATTTATTTTACGGTGAAAAAATTATTTCCCGTACTAGAGATTGATTTTTCTTACTCTAAAATACACATAGAATACATTTCTGTAATAAAAAAATTCGATTTTTTCCCAAAATTCCAGTAAAAACCTACCTTAAACGCTGAAAGGTTTTGGGAGCATTTTTGAGTCCCATGCCCATACGGTTATACTGGAAATGGCTTCACGGTCCCGAGAACGCTGTTTTATGGGTGTCTGCTGGGTCCATTGGAACTTGAAGAAATCCACTTTTGAGATCGATCAATGATATGAATCGAGCCGCTGCTACGTTTTCAATGATCGATGAGGTGATGGGTAGCGGGTACCCATCTCCAACCGTTAGAGCGTTTATTTGGCGAATGTCGGTGACTGTTCGCCATTTCTTCTTGCAGTCAGGCCCAGGCTTTTTCGGCACAATCCACATCGGAAAATCGTAAGGCGAATGCGAAGGTCTATGTCAGCTTCGATTAATTTATTTATTTCGCCATCTAGAGTAGCACTAACAAGGGGAGACCAGACCCTCCAGGTCATGGATTTTGTTTAAACTTGGTCAGTGGCCTTCTTTTGTACAGAAATGAAAGCCCCTTGAAGGATTCTGTCCCATGGATTTTCGTTCGGGAGTTATCGGGACTTATATGTGATGTATTGAAATACAGAGTCCCTATTCAAATCGTAATAACTCTTAAAATATTGATGCTATCGTAATTTTAGGGTTACCAATCGAAAGTTGAGATCAAATCATTCTGTTTAAAAAAAAAATATTTGTTCCAAAATTCCAATCCTTTCGTAAGTTGTGTCGATTTGAATTTTTCATTCATAATACTTAATAAAATATTCAGAACCCTAAAAGTGCTCGATGATTATGGAAATCTTTATCGCGACACAACTTGCGAACGAATTGGAATTTTTGAACAAAAATTATTTCAAACAGAATGATTTGATCTCAGCTTTTGATTGGTAACCCTAAAATTACGATAGCATCAATATTTTGAGAGTTATTACGATTTGAATAGGGGCTCACTATGTCAATGCATCACATATAAATCCCGATAACTCCCGAACGAAAATCCATGGGATAGAATCCTTCAAGGAGCTTTCATTTCTGTACAAAAGAAGGCCACTGACCTAGTTTAAACAAAATCCATGACCTGAAGGGGGTGGTCTCCCCTTGTAAGTGTCGGTGGGTGGAGATAACGCTTCACTCGGATTGGGTCATCGTGAATAGTCACGATTTTATGAGTGATGAAATGAGTAGTGCGGAGTGGCTCTCCGGACAATCCGAATAGACATAGTCGATGCCTTATTAGATCTTTGATACGATCTATTTCTGTTTTCGTTTTGCCTTCTAAAGTTTTAGGATCTATTTCGTTGAAAAAAATATTTCGTGTCTTCTTTCTACTTTTTCTTCTATGTTCACTTTTTTAGCATCACTTGCTTTATCTTGCATCTCGTCGTCAGCGCTCTCACCTGATATGAGTCGCAAGATTTTTTCTGTCTCAACATAATTATTTCCAGTTCCGACTTCTTCAAAAATGCCGTCTTTGTAAGGCACAGTTTCACAAGGCTCCAATTCCACCTCGGGTGGCTCGAGTGTTATTTCTTCATCTCATGTATTTATGCACAAAGCGTATATTTTGCCGCCTCTGTTGGTGCCAACAAAATTATCAAATAGTAGCCCTTCTTTTAATTTTTGCAGCCGCACGTAACCTACCGATTCTTCAGAATTTTTCACGTGAGCATAGATAACTTGTCTCGTGCGTGGTAATATGACGAGTTGTTCTCTGCTTACGAATAGTATTCTCAACCGACAAAAATCTACACAGCCGTTTGCAGTATTAACCTACCCTCCGAATTGCGCTAAAATGTCCCAGCCTAATAGTCCGTTTGTTTCGATTGGAGAATCGTCTGGCACGACGTGCAATATGCACATCATCCCTTGCAAATTAATTTGAATTATGCCTAAGGTAGTGATTCGAACTCCATGAGTTACGCCCGATATATGAACTATTTGACTACTATTAATAGGCACATTTACTTCGACGCAGCTTAATTTCATTGTAGATATTTCGATATCTGTGTCAACGTAAAAACGACCGATCCCATTTATGAGATGCTCGCATTGTATTTCTATGATAGGAGCTCGCACTCGGATTCCCGTGAGTCGAATGATGTATTCTTTTATCGCGGGCAACGGCTCCTTATCTTCATACGGAAGGTCGTCTTGCTGTCCTTGCTGACTTTGCGCTACTGTTCGCGTCTGTTTTGTATACTTTGCTTGGTCGACATTTAAATTCTCATTTGCTATTTGTTCATCTCCGCTAAAGGCCCTTATATCTTTAATAACTAATAAACCATCTATTTCTTCGCTATCTATCCGTACTGACATTTCATTACTTTTATTACTATGTTTCTTCGTATTATTCAAATCTGTCTGTGTTATTGGTACGTTCGGACTTAGCAGATCAGTTTGACTTATATTTATATTATTCAAATCTGTAATGTCGATTGGACTTTCTCTGCATACTTATTTTGACACTTTATATTTTCGCGCTTGGTCTCCGTAGTAACAGCTTCTAGTTGACTCATCTTTCCTTCCTTTATTTTTATTTTTTTATTTTTATTTTAAAGAAAATTAACGGGTCTAGTCCATTTACATAGTAAATTATAATTTTATGCTATCGCCAGAGAGCAACAAGAGGCACATTAGTCGAAGTGTACTTGAGTATTACATGCTATTATTTATAGTAAATTGAACAAAGTAGATAACATATCAAAGTATAACTGGCAAAATAACGTATCATGAAGTATAAATGGAAACAAGATTAGAAAGATAAGATTCATCTTTGATAAGGACTTTTAAATTGACCTAATTGATTATTCAACAAATCTGTGGGAACTTGGTTACAAAGTCTTCGTAAACGTGGTATACGAGTACACGACTGGAATAAATAGTTAGTCATATGTGATCTGCTGTCCTGAAATATATGTCCAGGTTGACGTAATTAATAACTTAAACTCCTTGGTTCAAATAAGTTCATGATATATACAGAGTCGATAAGACCATACCGTATCTTATATGAGAGCAACAGATCATAATAACGATGTAAGGAACGTAGAGTTAATAGCTTAAACCTAGTTAGTAACGATGCATATTCATGATCTACATAGCTCATTGGAGTTCCGTTCTTAAACATGATAAAGCGAATGAATCTATGCTGAACTGAATCGAGTAAATTAAAATGAGATACCGTGTTAGGAGACCAAATCGATGAGGCATAAGCGTTGGCAAAACCAATGAGCCATACAGAGCACGTATTGCATCGATAGAGCGGAAATCTTTAGTAAATCGCTTTATGAAACCTAACTTTTTTAATGACTTCGCTACAATGTTAGAAATATCCATATTAAATGGCCAATTAGATTCAAAAGTCACTTCTAAGTCCTGATATGACGACGTACGAGTTATCGGCTCACCACTAGGTGCTAAGTAATCAAACAGATACGGATCGGAACATCTAAAAAAAGAGATAGAATAACACTTACTCAAATTTATATCCAGACCATTATCAATGGACCATGAAAATAGATTGAGTAAGTCTCTCTCAAATTTCGAGGCATCCAGTGGGGAGTAAATTTTCCCATACAATTTGATGTCATCGGCGTACAACAGAATATTGGCAAAAGACAGGCAATTACCTACATCATTAATATATAAACAAAAGAGAATAGGACGCAAGTGAGACGCCGGAACCAACACAAGAAAAACTGAGATGCACCTCATTTAGCCTAACTGATTGTCTACGATTGACAAGATAAGAGGATAACCATGTTAATAACTTTCCACGACATCCCATATTGTATAACTTATCTATAAGTCGAGCATGACAAAGTCTGTCAAACGCTTTCGTAAAATCAATAATATACAATCGGTTTGAACACTTGTGCACAGTGACTCATTGACGAAGTTACTAAATACTAGTAAATTTGTGACAGTTTGGACCTACGTTTGACAAAGCCACGTTGCTCACTGATAATATTAGTCGCTACACAATCATAAAGTCTACCCACTACCAGCGCATCGAAAATCTTTGAAATACAGCTTAAAGTGCTAATAGGACGGTAGTTTTCTATGTTATGTTTATCACCTTTTTTAAAAACTGGCATTATGTACGCATCTTTCCATAGAGATTGGAAACAACCAGTTGATAAAGACTTATTATAAAGAGTGAGTAACGCAGTATCTATAGACAAGCAACAACGTTTTATCACATAATGTATACTGGTATTGAATCAGGACCAGATGTAAACGAGTCATTAATTGAACTTATATGAAATCTAACATCTTCTATAGTAAACGAGAAATTGTGGTGAATAGTATCACAATGAATTAACGGGATATTTGAGCATGATCTATAATTATACACGGAAGAGAAGTGTCTCGAAAATAAGTTTACAACATCATACGGATCATCCGCTTTCATGTCACGGCAGTACATCGAATCCGGGATAATATTGGTAGAGTTTAACTTATTAGCATATGACCAGAAGCGTTTTGTTGAGTTTTTCAACGATTGTTCCACGGATTCGATATAAGCGCGGTACAAAGCCTTTGATTTATATAAGCATAGCGCGCGCAATCTTTTAAATTGAATATATACAGACATATCATTGGATCACTTCCATTTCGCATTACGAACCTTTTTTGACACGATTAAGTCCTTTAATTCTCTATTATACTATATCGGATAGTGAGAAGGAAAAATGCGCTTTACAGGAATACATTTAGATAAACAATAATTGAAACGATCGTAAAAGGCATCTACACAAATGTCAATAGAATCAGAAGTAAATGTTTCCCAGTCAGTAACCGATAAGAGTTCATTTAATTTTTTAAAGTCTACGTGATTATAATCAAGACATTGACGGTGAACCCCTTGAGTTGATAAAGCTTCCAACGATACCACAAACTGGGCTGGAGAATGATGTTGGTCAGAACGTATGAACAAATCCACAACTTCTACATGACGTACGTTAGCTGATGAGGTAAATAGCAAATCAAGTGTATAACCTTTTGAACGATGAGGTGGATAAAGTTGACGCATACTCCAATGTGTACACAGGTTAGATAACTGTGTGGCTTGTAACAGTCATCCCTTCACGCAATCATGATTTTAGCAAGTTAAAGTAGTTCCCGAATTACTGATAGATGGCGTAGCACCGCCCGCATACGAAATGTATCGGGTAGTAGTTAAGTACGCAGAGTAAGAAAATAAAGGCATCTTAGGCAGAGGCTCCCAACCTGGAGTAACTCCTCTGAGTGCAAGCCCGAGCATTCAACTGCGACGGCGACCACTGGTCTAGTTACTCTCCCTCTTTTTTCCTTATTCTGCCGACGGAGCCCTAGATAGTTCAGTATCCTCCGACGTGCCGCCTATTGCATGCATCACGAACGGGGATCTGACTCAACAAATAACACTGTTCCTCCTACTATCCCACGACTGAGAGGACTCCAAGTTAGCTACGGCAAGGCGTTCGGCTAGCGACGAAGAATCTCTTTCGTGCGTAAAATCTGACGTATACTTCGAGTCTCCTATACCTCCGAGACTCGACCAATTTGTTGAATTAAGAGTACGTCGTGCCTCCCGAACTCTGCGTTAGCACTTTTACGAAGTGCTAATGTCACAGGCTTTGTGTCTTATATCAGATGTAGTATTACTAGATGATGTCCATGCTGAAGAATCCTTTACCCAATTAATGTGAGCGAGGTTGAAATCGCCACAGAGAAGAAGAGAGTGGTCGGTGTGCTGAT
>JAWWMK010043908.1:0-11117 GCA_035047105.1 Galeopsomyia nigrocyanea
AACTAATAAAATGGAAAATCTGGCACGTTCCATCAATTTTGTGTGTTTTCAGAGCTCTACAAGGGTCGAAATTTCGAATAGAAAAAAAATAAAACATGCTTTCCGGCGTATTTTGAGCCGGGGAATTCGATTCTGAAGTTCGATTAATGCTATCATTTTGCGTTTCTTATTCAAATCCAAAAAACCACAAGAAACCAGAAAAGTTCAGATTTTTGTTTTTATCGATGCCAGAACTCTCACGTGATTTTAACATTATCACAAGCAAAAAAAAAATGGGTTGTCACATGAAAGGAGAGGGTGGGTAAGAGCATTAGGAAACTTTTGATGCCCCGTAGAATCGCGTACCCCTCAAATTGAAAGCGTACCCTCTGTTTGAATATTTCAAAAAACGTTGCCGAATTAAGGCACTTTTTTTTGTGGAATTGGCCATATATTGCGTAGCTTGTTTTTTTTACGTGTATACGCTTTAGCGGATTTGAATTCTCGTTCGCGAGTGTGAAAAATACGCGAGCGATTGAGCAAATCTCGCTTCAACGCGACTGATTGACGCGCGAACGTTGCTTGGGCAATCGGCGATGTTTTGCTTAATTGATAATGTTTTTCGCGCGAATAACGCGTTTGATTTTTTTTTAATTGCATACTATAGGCTTATTTTGTTATCTGTTCGCTTGTAAATGTTTAACGATTTGAAATTTCTTCTGACAATGTAAAATTTGTTCATTGCCAATTATTAATTACTCGTAACAATCAATGTACATAATTTCGCATCGTACAGAAAAAAAAACGTATAAAATCACACAGATCATCAATTTTTCAAAAAAAAAAAGAAAAAGAGAGAAAAAAAAATCTCGCACGATAAAAAAAGAACCGAGAGAGAAGAGACAAGCCAACAAGGCCCATCAATAATCCTAGGGCCGTTGAGCCAAACGTTTTAACAAACCGGCAATCTATCAGGCAAAAAACCGATCAATTGGTGCGCGAAAAAGAGAACGAAAAAAAAAAGTTGAGTAATTCCAGTGGAGTTATAAATAACGCTTCTCTCTCGCGCGATATGTGTTGCAGTAGTAGTAGCGGTGGTGGTGGTGGTGGTAGCAGTGCACCACGGAAGCAGTTGCAGCGTGGCCAGAGCATCGATTCGGTGGACAGGCCGTTCCATCCGAGCGAATGGGTGGACGTTAATCTTGAGGTTGCCTGCGAGCCGTTGGATAGCGCGCTCTTCGACGCTGCCAACCGGAGGAGTACTTCCAGCTACCTGGCCAGACTCAATGGTATCGCCATGCTATGTTTAACTCTTCATTTGACATTTTCTTTTCTTTCATTAGCGTAGAATGTGAATTAAGAAAAATATCGAACAAAGTAACGATTAATTTTGTAACGCGCTTTATATCCTTTCGAATATCTTTTACAAAAATAATTACAGTACTTCAAGAAACTTCCGAGACTCCGTGAATATCGAAATCTGGAATCAAATTTTATTGCAGTCAAACGTCACCCTCACTCGACTCGAAAGCACTAAAACAATTAAGAAAAGTCTCTTATCAAATCGGCATCGCACTAGATGTGTAAAATCCCATTGACTTCGCCGCACACTACAGTCTCGACCACTTCCAATTGCCTTTTACAAGATTACACGCGCGTGCCACTTAAAATCCGCGCTATAACGACCTTCGTACATAACATGTCCTTTTACAGGTGTAAACTCGGTGACTGCTGGAGTGGTGGTCGTCGCGCCGGTGCCACCGCCGAGGAGACGTCGGCGCCGACGGCCCAGAACGTCCCAAAACAAAGACGACAATAATGGCTCGTCGTCGCAATTCGACGCCAATCGCTCCACAGAGAGTATCGATGACGATGCCACGAGAGATTCCGATGATGAGTTTATTGAGGTTGGTTTTTTTTTAAATTTATTTATTTGCGTAGCTTTGGAATTCGAACGAACTGTTATATATGTGCAGAGAAACGAGTTTTTAGGAAATTAATTACTTGTAGGTTCTAAATCGAGAAAACCATTTTTCACTCGATTGGAGATTCATATCTATTCTCGTTAACATTGGTATAAAATGCGGAGTTGGCTTTTTTTATTGTTCTGTTTATGGCATTTAGAATGAATGAGTCGCTGCATTTCAACTTGACAGTGTGGTTTAACCATTTTTACGATGTATTCAAGACGGATAATTAATTTTCATGATTTTTTTTAAGAGTTACCAATATGTAAATGTCGTTTAAACATTTAAACGGTTTTTAAATAGAAGAGTTATAAATAAAGTGTTTTACGTTAGTTTTTACACTCGAAAGAAAGAATTTCGAACGATTAAACCTCAAGTTTTTACCGATAAAACCCCATTAGCTCGAGCAGCAATTATGCGTAATCGACGCGCGTAATTAGACAACTAGAGCATGAAAAAACTTGGATTCAAAGGGGGTAAAAAAAAGACATCGACTAATGAACCGCGTAAATGCTAATAAAGTTTTTTAAAACAGCTCGAACGCTCACTGGCAAAAAGTTCGTTGGAGGTAATCCGTGCGTCGCCGACGACGAGACCAAAGAAGAACCGCAGCACCACTAGTTTGCCTCAACTACCCGAGGAGGAGCTGGAGGAGGAAGCGAAAAGGCCACCCAGGCATATGAAAACTACTTCCCTTCCGCGTGACGCTTCGCTCTTTGTGCTGTTGCCTCAGGTGAGTGTGCGCGAGTTCGCTGATGTGCGTTTGGTTTTGTATTTTTCTTTTTGACGGAGATGTGTGTTTTTTTTTCTTCTTCTTTTGTGAAATTGTAGATGGCTCGAGGATGAGTGTAAACTAAGAATGATGATACGTTGATTTTTGATACTCGTGCGTGTGACGCTCTTTTTTTTGCGGTGTTAGCGAAATTTGCCTTAAGATGTAGAAAATTTGTTGAAATTAATATTCTTTATTTCATGTGTGTGTAATACAAATTTTCATTTTATGTAACAGAATAAAAAAATTTACTGTAGTTTGTAAAAATTATTGTTTAAAAAAATTGGTTGCAATGGTTATTTTAGTTTTCTCGATCTCTGTACAGGAATAAAATATAGATAAATGCGAATATTTGAAAGCATGCCTGTTATCGATCTTCACCGGCCTAATTATACACTTCGCTACTAATTATTGGTATAGCTAAACTCGATTGATAGTGGGCATCATTTGGATAACGACATGTAATTATCTTTAAGACGAGAGATTTGCACTGCAAACACGGAATTCCATTCATTTATTTTTGTTGATAGGATGATCGTAGCAAAAATAGGTAATATTTAAAAAAAAATAATACTATCAAACATCAGCAATAATGTTTTTTTTAAATTGCCGTTATAAATGCTGACTACTGACTTTTTTCGAATTGCAAACTGGCACACGTTTTCATTCATTTTTCTTACTTCAAACTCAAGGTAAATATCATTAGCATTTTAATGATTGATTGATATACTTTGCTATCTACTAATTTTCAAAAATGCTTTTTCATGCGGTTAAATCTTCGAAAATATGAAACTAACGCAAATCTGATCAAAGAAAATAATAATATTTGAGGCGACAATTTGATTAGATGATAATTCGAATGATGACTTTCTGACTGTAAATTTTACTTTTGAAAAATCATCATACCTCACCAAAAAAAAACAATAAAAACGCTGATTTAAACGCAGATAATCATAAAAAAAATTTAAACGTCACTCACCCGCTTATCGACGCGAACGAACTATCGAGAGCGAGAAATAACCGTAACATACATAGGTATACTATATACACTCGAGAAAACTCACGCTGACCGCGCGTCACGTCGCCTTGGAATTTATACGGGGCAACGTCGTAAATTGCGTTTTCCGCGAAATCTCGCGCTCGCGCCAAGCGGATTTACAAAGTTTATCCGATGCTTCGAGAAAAGAAAATTCGCACTAAATCTCTGTTGCCGCGTGCACTCTCAAATATATATATATATATATATATACATGTATAAACTCACAGCAGCAGCCACCACAGATTCCCGAGAGACTCTTCAACGCTGACCAACGGATCGACGAGGCCGCAGGGGATAACTCGATTTTTAAGATCGACCAAGCTGAGAATGTCAAAACTTCCACTCCTGTCAAAGCTCAGACCTACGCTGCTGACGTGCAAGATGCTTCTACTTCTTCGTCGTTCAATCTTCACGATACTTTTCACAGCTGCAATGATCAGTAAGTTTTTTTTTTAATGTAGTTTTTGATTCAACCAATTTCTACTGTAAATACAATATTTGAAAAAAATGCTTTTTACGGTAGTAGATTCTAGTTCCTTCTAAAGGACATCGCAGCTTATAAGGAAAGGGGTTGATAAAACTATTATCGATCAATTTCATAGTCAATTCCAGCGCGGCCAAACAGATGAAAATTATGACGAGCACAAAGAACCTTCTAACAAGCTCAACTCTCTCTCCCTCTCTTTCTCTCGCATGCATAAAAGCACACTTAAGCTAAAGCTATGAAAATTGGCTGCCGAGAGAGATAGAGAGAGGAAAAAAAAAGAGAGTTGGCAAGCAAAAAAAAAAAAATATCGGAAAGTTTATAGCTATGTATAAAGCTTCTCAGAGAACCTCGCTTTTCCTCTCGATAAGAATTGAAACGCGCGCGTTCGCGTGTATATGTGAGTTCTGTACGATAAGGGTAAAAAAGAGAGAGAGAGTCTTTACAAAAGAGAAGGATCGAACAGAAAATGCATTGTCTTTTCAGGTCGAACAAGTCGCACGATTCGTCTTCGCAGCAGCAGCAGCAGCCATCGGCCAGCGACATGGGTTACGAGTCCAGAAGCAGCTATCTGTTTGCTGAGCGTTCGAACGGCGATCGAGAGGAACAATTGTCCTCCGGCATCCTCGGAGGTGAGTTCGAATGATGCTCCTCTTACGCTTTTTTATTGCTCGGGGGTAGAGAGAGAACCAAAGTTTCATTCTTTTTTTTTTATTATTTACGCTTTTTTACCCTTGCTATTTGGTAATGATTTGTGAGAGGATATATATATTTTTTTGAAAGTGGGTTCTATGATTTGTTGCTGCTGCTGGGAATCTTGAAAAAGTGACCTCGTTTATATCTAGCAAAACTTTTCTGCCGTTGTCCATTTTCCGAATTTTTTTTTCTTTATATTGAACAATTCTCTTTTCTTTTTTTTGACAATAGTAGTAAAACACATTCAAACTTTTTCAAAGTTACATTTGGGAAAACTCGTATTATAACATTTGCAGAAACTTTCCTCGTTAACCCAGCCAATATTACAGCGAATGAAAATTTTCCTTTCAATGCCTTTATCGATCCTGCTAATGATATCATTAATTTCCCTTTCCGATCGTTCTATACAAAACTTTGCATGCATAGCGTTTAGAGCTACACTCACTTTTCCATTCAAAAATACAATTAAATTTCCGTAGATGCACTGGTCGAACCGAATATCGAGTTACCCGACGACGAGGTGATAATCGTGGTGGTACAGCGAAGTCTGTCGAATGAATCATTGCCGTGCGAGATGCTCATTGAGGAAATCGAAGATGAAAACGAAGCAATCGAGGAGGAGGAGGAGAAGAAGAAGGAGCCAAAAGCCGAAGAGTCACGAATCTCAAGACAGAGCGGCGAGCTTGCGAGGCAGAGCAGTACTGAGGAGAGTTTTAAAACGCCACCGCCTTGTCCGGAATTGAAGAGCAAGCCGGTATGTTTTAGATTTTTTTTAATAATTACAATGAGAATTGGATAAACAAACGTTCAAATCCTTCTATGTTACACTTCTTAAAAAAATATATAATGTTCAATGTAAAAGGGAAATTTTTTAAACAATAGACTACTATTTCTATCGTTAGCTTATTCAAATTTACATAATTATGAACGTGCTAATTACTCTAGCAAAAATAACCTCGTACAATTTAATAAATCACATTCACACGCGTTCCTCGAGCACCTACACTATTCACGGCTAGAAGTACGACCAGTTGACATCATATCAGGCGCACGAAAAAAATAAAAAATCTTCGTATACTTTTCCGTAGATCATCGTAAACGGCTTGCACGAGGATAATTCCTTGCCCGCCCAGCAACTGGACGTAGGGTTGAGCGACTACATGGACGAGAAAGAAAAGTCACCGGAACCTCACATCGTACCGATAACTCGAGATCGAGAGGCAGCCAACGAGGAGATGAACAACAGCAATCGACTTGTCGATTTTCATCATCGACGCGACAGACGTAATCCTTTCGATGACTTGAGGAACGACGAGATTGGTTAGTTTATAGTGATTTGAATAAATCGAATAATTTCGTAATTGTTAGTTAACTTCGACGGAATTATTATTTTTTTTTTTTTCAGATTTAACGGGATCACCACCGGAAAAGCCAAGCCGTTTGCATCAACGCTCGAGTTTGATCGAGGAATCGGCGATCGAAGCGTCGTTGATCGTACCAACGCCACCGCGTAGACGACATCGTAGTCATCAACGCTCGAGTTCGAATCTCGAGGATCATGGACACAACGACAGACTGATCTGAAGAAATGAAAAAAAAGGCAAATAGTGCGAATATATGACGAACGAGTGAATGGGTTTTTAATTCCTGCTATAATAATGCTTTGTGATAAGTTATTTTTCTTTGGTGGTGTTCTGCTGGATTCCGCTTTTTTTTTGTTGTTGTTGTTTTGTTAAATTCAGATTGATGATCGCCGATAATAATAATCGTTTGGACGTCTGCATATATAAAGTGTTATATAAACAGGCATTCTGTGCATGTATTTTATCGAGTAAACTAATTTTTAGTTACGTAGATAAGTTTAGCTTTTTTTTTTAAATTAATTATAACGCATTTCTTGTTTTTATTAGAAATTATCAAGTTATTTTTTGTCGAGTAAAAAAATTATCATCCGAGTCTGTCGCGTATACTTGAACTCATGAAGAAGTGAGTTACTAACTTGTAAAGCATTGTTCTAAACTGTAAAGCTTGATGGATTGAAAAAATAACTATACTGATGCTACTACTTTTTAAGTGATATATGTATCCGTCCAATTACGAATGTTCATATTAGAATTAATAAAAATATGACTACAAACTTAATTTTAATTTTCTTTGTATCAGATATTTAATTGCACAGTTTTGCATAACGTCGTATTCCAATTGCACAGAAAATTATTTTTTCTTAATTGGCACATAATCTGTTACTGTGTACGTTCAAAAAAATGTGATTGTCAGACATTGAGATAACTGCCACATTATTAGTGAATTATTGGCGTTATTAATTATTTAATTGTTACTAAATTTTTACTAAACGCAATCTAATTAGTTAATTGTTAAAATATCGCGCCAATTTTCACGCCAATGACTCACGACAAAGTCAATATTTTCCATTTATTTCATGTTTGTACGGCAATAAGTTTATTAAATTTTTATTCTATCATTTTTTTTTCAACTTTCAACGTCGTGATATCGTCTTCTACCTTATATGTTTTTTTTTCTACGCAGTATACTCGAGCTCTTTTTTTTTCGCAAAAGTAATACTTTTGGCTTAACCGTTACTTTTTTAATTATCCCCGGACGTTCGCCGTGCGCTTAACGAAGTGACCTTAATCTCTTTAAGGGTCTTCTGCTATATAAGGCTGAGCATGTAAACGAGAAACGACGTTGCACTACTCTTTTTCTCATTTAAAAAACCCCCCAACTATTCCTTTTTTTTTTAGTTGAATTTTTCATTAGCGAATATTATTTGGAATCATAGCCTGTTTCACATTTCTTTTCATACTTTCCAGTGAGAATAAAACGATCTCGCACGCAACGATGAATCGATTGGTCCATCGAGCGCAAAGTTCATTAGAACGCGCTCCTCGCTACTAAATTTCCTCGTCGTACTACAATAAGGGAGTTTAGCTCCTTCTCTCTCTCTCTCTCTCTCTCTCTCTCTCTCTCTCTCGCGCGCACGAGTTGAAAATCAAAGTTGCATAAGCGAAAGAAATTAGCTAGCAAAGTTTTTTTCCTCGCAGAGAGAACTTGCGAGTTCTGCTTCTTCCTTTTTTTCTTCTTCTTCTTCTTCTTACTATCACAAGGGGAGTTTTGCAAGAAACGAAACGGCTAACTCGCAACGTAAGAGAGAGAGAAACTTTATCTCCCAAGCGAATTTGACGAGGGTGAAAGAGAGAAAAAGAGAAAAAAAAATGCGAACACATACGTAAGGGTGGTATTATATCGATTGGAGGGCGTGGATTATTGCCGACTGACCGTGTGACAGTCCCATTAGTGACGCTTTGCGAGAGAGCCGAGAGTATCGCTTTGCCTTGCTTCCTCGCTCTATCTTTTTTCTTGTTATTCGAGCTAAAGTGGAGAGATGCGAAATCGATCTGTTGTGTATGTGCGTAGGTGCGTATTTGGTTCAACGAGCTTACAGGTTTTGTATCCGTTGCTCTTGTCCTACATTTTTCTTATCCCCGCTGTAATGTACGTCAATTAGAACGAAAAAATTTCTTTATTTTTTTTTCAAAAATATCGAACACTAAACTCGATGTAAGGTAAGTCTACTCAATACCGCCACAAAGAATTCAAATCGCCATAACTTTTTACCCCGAGCCAATTCTTCAACATACGTGGTCCCAATCGAAAGCTGCCCGTTTACCCTTTAAAATGATGCCCCGCGCGATTAATTTGGCGAAGTCTAACCTAAGTTACAACACTTTTTTTTGATGTAAAAAAAGTGAGTATACCCTATTCCGTCATTTCGAGAAACAAGTATTCTGGCAGGTGAAAATAATGTTACATACTGAAAAATAAGTTTCGGTATCAACGTTTATTGTGAAGACGTGCTATTTTCACATGATAAATTATGTGGTAATTTCTTAATTATTAATACACTGGTTTAAAAAAAAAACTAGAAATTGGCCATTATACGTTAATAATTGATCGAAATGAAGTTTTTTTCAAGTTCTTTTACATTTGAGTTTCTTTATTTGAACAAAGAAATGCAAAACTGTTTTGAAAAATATGAAATTGAAATTTTTACCCATCGTTTATATAGGATTTTTGAAAGTGGCGTTATTGGGTCGAATGAAATGAGAATAGTAATATACGGTCGGCATTTAGCTTACTTTTGCGCTAAAGAAAATTCTGATGAGTGTTTTCGAAAGAGCAAAAGAAGACGAATCGAATGGTAGGTCGCAGTTTTATGTTTAAGTGTATTAGACTAGATAAAATGACACATATTCTTCCAGAAGAATTTCGGAGGGTTGGAAAATTTGCTCATCCAGAACATGAAAGAGCTCGTGTAAAACGAATTTCATATACGGAGATGATTTAAATCATTGGAATTTAAAATTCGCTTGCGATAAAAAGTTGTGGCGATTTGAAATCTTAGTGGCTTAATTGGGTAGACGTACCTTATATATTAAAAAGCACTTTGTACTCAAGTACTTTCGAATTCATCAGAATTTTCGTGAATAGTACAGCAGTTAGACATCCTGTTGGTGACTTCGAACGAATATGCCTCATTTTTCCCATTTATCTTTGGCTGATCCTAAATATATATATTCAGAGCTCCTTCAACGCTGACAGAATTGTTATCAAACAAAATATAGAGATCGATTCCGTTGAACAATTAATAAGTTCAAATTTATCTGTGCACGGGTGGCATAGTTTGAAAGAGATGATCGCTAACGAAAAACTTCGTGAACGATTTGTCACCGATCCGTCTGCTTCGTGTATTCAATCTCTTATCAGAGGACAATCTATCGCTTGTTTGATTCCTAACTCTGTCATGCACCTTTATTTACCGAAAACTGCACCGGTGCACGTATCAAAAGAACACTTGACAGAGCATGGATTCGCATGGCTATTCCCCGAGGATTCGCCATTACTCTCAAAAGTCAATTCCATCATGTCGAGATTCAATGAAGCGGGATTGACAAATTATCATTATCATGCGAATAAAATCGATTCCCAAACCAATGAACAAATTAAGTTGGAGTTTTTTATTGCTTTGCGTATCTTGATCAGAGGGTGGTTATTGGCATTGGTGGTAGCTGTCATAGAAATTGTAATTGGATTAATAAATTACGTGTATGCCCTATTGTATATTTCTTAAATCACAATGTACACTTTGACCGTAGCTTGTTTAGCTGTGTTCGTATACATATTATAATAAGCACGTGAGGAGTTGCATGTAGCATTTCATGATCAATAAATAAACTGCGAAATAAAGATTTACTTAAATTATACCTATGATTGGTATTTTATAATTTTTCGTACCGTATTTATAATTTTTATATTTTTGGCTATATTATAATTCAAATTCCGACACTAACTAAATGCAATTTATAAACTCCAGGTAACCTATCTAGTCGAAGTTTAGGTTAAAATAATGTATGGTGATTTTGGTTGAAATGTAAAAAAGCTCGAAAGCTCGAGAGCCGGAAGGGGTTCTTTTCCTCTTTTCACAGTTAGTTAAAACGCTTTTGATAAGCTTTGACATGAAAACGTTTAAAATTTAGGGCTAGTTGGACTGGGAAAAAAAATTTGATGAGCGTAGTATCGATTCGAGAAATGTAGGTCGCATCAATATATGGAAGAAAATTGTATTTTGCTATATTTTTAAAGCAATTTCATTGATCGTCGCATGTTTCGTTTCTAGAATATTCTTTCAGTGCGCTTTTGCGTCCCTGTCAAGAAAGTTCGGTAGATCGAATAGTTACTTTGAAAATGGAATTTGATTTGGAGCGATTAGAAGAAAGTCACGTAAAACTGAAAAATGCGGCTTGATTATATTTTATCATTCGTTCTATTTTCAAAATTGAATTTACTTTCGTGTCTCGGAGATGTTATTTACAATTCATTTATAACTACGAGCAACCACGACCACCACCACTACGATGGCTATGACATCGGTGTAAGTTTTTTCTCAACATCTGTAAAACGCACGCAGTCTAATTTGTTTTTCAATCTGTATTCTTAGGACGAAATGCACCGATTTTGCTTTAATCCCATGACAAGAGTAATTATTTTGCCAGGTAATTGGCATGAAAATCAATCGCTATTTACGACATCAATATCTGAAAATTCGACTCCTTCATTCATATTCGGAAAAGAACCCAATGAAACTCTACAAAAGTACCAACG
>JAWWMK010043919.1:0-11115 GCA_035047105.1 Galeopsomyia nigrocyanea
GCAACGTGCATATTCGACAATTTTATTTATTTGAAGTACAAGGCCCATCAAGCATCAATTTCAATATTGCGATGCATATTTTCGATGTATTTTTTCACGTAGAATACGATGGTGCTATCATTTTTACGGTAGAAATCGTCTAGAAAGCGCTAGAATATTTTTGTGATGAAAAATATAAAGCTTCAAATACATAAATTATAACGATAAATGTGACAGAAACAATTTCAGTAAAAAAAAACTTGATTGGATTATTTGATATTTTCAAAATATCGTATACGCGCTGAAACATAAATATCGTTTCGAACCCAGAAATATTACCATATATACTTTATTGATTACTATGTAGTATTTTTTAAACTCTTACTCCTCTGATTATTATGCAATCATAGTCTATTCTATAAAAAGCCCAGCATAGTTGATGTAAATACAGTAATTTTCAATCTTGAGGGGATATGCTAACTTTTCTGAGCTCAAAATAATTTTCATGTTCTATGCATTGACCGCAGAATATCTAATAAATCAAGCAAGTTTTTTTGTACAAAAGGTCATCTTCTACATCTGCAGTTATAATTTATATATTTCCATCTGCCAATATTCCATCACAAGTATATAAAATTGCTGAAACAGCTTTAAGACTCATATTCAAGGTTCTAATTATATGAATACGTAATCTAATTACATAATACATCAATTGAACACTTGAATTTTTCAAACGGCGAACACCAGGACCTTCCAGGTGATATAGCTATTTTTCTTTGCTCGTAACTAACATATGAGAAAAGCAAAAATAGTAATGACTATAATATTAAATGAGTAATTTTTATAAACAGTAGTAATAATTTTTAGGCTAAAATTGTGGCGTATACCAAATAAGGGTCAGATTAATTATAAAATATTGAGCTCAATTATTAAAATAGACTAACGCGTATTTTTTAGCAACTGAATAGAAATCAAAGTGAAGAAAGAATACATATCTATACATATGTCTTATCGGCAAGTTTTCCAACGTTAATGAGCATCGCTTTTCCATGTAATTATGTGTATAGCGAAAGTCTTTCGGTCTTTGGTACTTATTTCTTATAGGCTCGTAATCATAGTTTCTCAGATTTCTGATTAGTTCATATTTGGATTCTTTAACATTCGCGTACAAGGTTTTTTGCATTCTTTTTGATGTATGTACTCGACTATGTATTCAATATGTAGTTCGGAATGTAATCTCGACATATGTGTGTAACACAGAGCTTTCGTGCTTAGTTTTAGAACTCTATTTTGAACTCGTTGAATCTTTTGCATATTTGATTTAGCTGTGCCCCCCCCCCCCCTCCCCCGACTGCATAGGCGTATGTTAGTATTGGCCTAATAATGAGCATTTTATAGATTATATTATTCAGCCAGGCCTGCGTAAATCTTGGCTCTTGAGTCATTGTAACAAATAATTACTTCTGTCGATTTAACTGAAATAAAATATGCTGAAGAAGCATGGACCTACCATTACAGAATTACATAAATTTAATGCAGAATTTATAAATTTCTGATTGCGTTGATGTTAAACCGAGAAAAAAATATAATTACAGTCACTATATGTATATAATACAGTGAAAAATCGTTCCAACAATAAAAAATAGTTAAATTTTCTACTATAGTAGTATCAATTAATAGTAAAAAATAGGTGGAAATCACTATAATTTTCAACTATCCCAATACAGTCAAATATACTATTCATGTATGGTTGTAAAATTGTTACCGAAAATAAAAAAATATAGTATAATTTACTATACTATAAAAAAGTCAATCTTACTATACTCTTTCAGTATTTTTAACAATATCATAATACAGACCATATCAGTTTACCATATTTTCATTTATCGTTTACTATTTTCCCCTTTACTATGCAATAGTACATACATACAATATGAGTTTTCTTGGCGCATGTTTTCTAAAATATTTACATTTATATCTTGTACAATATTACATGTTGAAATATAACCATACATGACAAATTCGCATCAATGTGTCAAATTTTCTCATTGGAAACGAATGCTGTTGCTGGAAAAAAACTATGCCAGAGAAAATAACCGTGAGTGCGCAAGCAACGGAACAATTCAAGCTAAAATATATATATTTTTTTTATTTTCACATGAAAATGCAATATATGTGTGTGTAAATTATAAATTGGTAATAGATTCTTTGAATAGGTTGTTTAAAATTTAGGCTTTCAAGAAATGGACTCTACTCTCTTTTCTTTCACACTTCGATAATCATTAAGAAAAAATAGTAATTCGTTAAACAATAAAACATGAAATAAAAATGTGCGTTACTCAGCAAATATAGTGATATGACTATATATGAGATGAGTATAAATAAACAGAGCATGCGCTTTGTAATTCATTGAGTTGACGCCGTTGACGGTGTGATAACGGTGTACGTGCGCTGGTCGCGTGACTGTCGTGAGTTTTCGGGTGTATCTACATATGCGCCTTGTGCCTTGCACTTTGCGCCTTGAACCGTTCAAAATTTTTACGCCTATGTATTTATATAATTTCAAAGCGGAACACGCATAACATGATTAATCTATCTATAATATGCATAGTTGAATTTGAAAACTTGCAAATATAATTGTTTAAAGCAATTAATAACCAAATTTGAAAATAGGAACAAGGCGCAAAGCGCAAGGCAAAAGGCGCAAGGCGCATATGTAGATACACCCTGTGAGATAAATCGCGGACTATCCCCCAGACCCCCACCCGGGCTATGTAGCAGTTTACACTTTATGCTGTCATACAATCAGCCATTTATTTCTATTTTGATCAAAAACAACAAGCTTTTCCTTGTTCTTTATTGTGTAGAATAAAAAATGTAATTAAATGAATATTTTGCACTATGAGGATCACCGCAGGAAACTTGATAAATATTTTACAATTCATTTGTTTACGCATACGACGATAGAAATGGTAAGCTAACCTCCAATCTTTATATTTTTTTTAACAATCAAAACGTTCTCCTTCACTTGATAATTTTTTTCATTTCTGCAGTGCTCTGTAATAAATGTACATGATGGTTGTATATTGCTCTATTAGTAATATATTGCTATCTGCGAGATGTATTAACTTCATCATTCACAAAGCGAGAGTCTCGGTAAAGTAATTTTTTTTTATTGTAGAAATAAACGTAAATATAAAAAGTTCAAATGGCAACAATTTTTGTACACAGGCCGATGTTACTCGTACGCCAGATCTTAAAATAAAAGATAACTTGGAGTATAAATAGCAAAAATGATCAAAAATTAAAGTAGATGTTTGCCGGACAAATAAATACTTTTAACTAATGTGAATTCACTGAAATACTATAAGCAACTAAATAATTAACGTTATTTCAATCGATGAACTAGGTTAGGCTAAAAAAAATTCGTACTCCAGATCACTGTTGTTGACGTTGATATTTCGTTATTTTCAAATTTCAATTTCACTATATACTACACATAAAAAAAATTCAAAACCAGGGGGAGGGGGAGGGAATAAGGCACTAAAAAAGCAATACTTCTTTGTACTTTGTATTTAAATATATAACTTGATTCGAGAAAATTATGCTCATAGAAGAATCATAACCAAATAATACAAACAATTGATCTGAAGTACATACAAACAGACTTTGCCTATGATTAGGCCTATGATTAATGATCATTTTTCCTTCCGAAAAAATTCCAGTAATGCCTGACCCTGGTATTGATCTCAACTCTGTAGTTATAAGAAAGGCGAATATTCTATCTTCTGAGCCAGCGAGAGACCGTGATTTGAATATATTATTGACTCAAATCTTTACTGATAAGATATATTATAGACTAGACCGATCCAATAGGTCACTAGCTTTAAAGCATGGATGGTCGAACTCATTTCAAATGTTTGTAGAAGACTTGTAATTGCATGTGTGCAAATTTTTTGCAAATAAAATTTGGAAATTTAATATTATCTATGATTGCTCTTTTAGTATTATTAGGTTATTGACAAACCACTAAGCTTATACAGAAGCTCGGGTTCGGCTCAAAACAAACTGATCGGAACTCTCGAGTTCGCGACCTATTTGGCCGATCAACCAATCTGGTAAACTTTTTTATTCAATAGTGTTCTCTGCTCACATTTTCAAATGCCCATGAACCTCATTTTATGAAACTTAAAATGTCGACTTTTAATTCGAAAATAGTTCAAAAAGCTCCAAAAGCTTAAGCGTCTTAATAACTCAAATATGTCAAAATCTTAAGTAACTTGGGAACCAGAACACTCAAAAAGCTCACGCGATTGGAGACTCGAAAAGATCTATCAAGCTTTAGCCTAAGTTCTAAAAAAATAATTGTTTCTTTCTATGGAATTTTTAATCGCCAATATTTTCAATTTGCCAAATAAACCTGCAAAATTTGTTTTCGTTTGAACTAAAAAGAAACTTTAAATCTTAATTTCATCAAACAAATTATTCAAATGGTACTAAACATATTAAAAATAAAATATAACTCTATTTTTAAGATTGTACCAAAATTTGTCAATTTGATTAATGAATAGATCTTATCCGTGTTACATTCCGTCCCTATTTTAAGAAAGTGTTCTGTAGTGACCGTGTAAGTAGTCTTTCCTATTGTGTTCCTACTATATATGTATCTGCGTACAGATGTGTGTATTTCAGTTTTATCGAGCTCTATTCATTTGTTCAGTTTAGAGATTCTATTCCATATACTGAGTTGATGTATTAAAATGCAGCTAAATATATTGGAAATTGTGCAGTTATATGAACAATTCAAAAATATTGTAAAATTTTTTTTCTATAAATTCATGAGAAAAGAAACAATTGGTAATATAGTTTGTGAGAGCAAAAAAGAACTGATATTCATTACCATCAGCTCTTCTAAAAATCAATGTCTAGGAGCGTTAGTGTATTAAAGTAAGTTAAAAAGTTGACAAAGACACTTTTCAATCATAGTTTGCATAAATTATGGCGGGTAGTCGTAAATCAGCATACATTTTCGTGTATTACATAAATTTTCAACTTTTTATGCCTTAAAGGCTATTTATTACCAATTCATCTATTTCAATAATTACGTTGAAAAATACTGTAAGTTGTTGATAAAAAACGGTTTTTTAATTGTCACTTGCTTGAGAATATTTTGTTTGCGTACGAATTTCTGGGACTGATTTATTGATCTATTTTTACAGAAAGCATCATGTAGAGTTTAAAAATAAACATTTTTAGTTATATTGATACCTGTAAGTTAAGTCTGAGTAAGTGTGAAAACTAATATTATATTAAAAGGCAGCGTAGACATTTTTTAGAGTCATTTGTAAAATTACATTTTTCATTACTTTCTATAGAAAAAAGATTTTAGCTGAAAGCACTTTCTACATTATCTTTCGATGCGTTATGCTTATGCATTTCAGAATTGTAACAATAAGCGTTTGTTATTTGTAAGGTTTGCAACATCGCAAAAATTAAAACGTAAATTAACAAGCTCTCATAAATTCCTCTTGCTGCTGGAGCAAGTATTCCGCCAAAGCATTTATCAGCGTTTTTTTTTAAACTAGCAAAAACATTGAAAAAGGAATAAAACTTTTGATGACTACTCCTAAGTTAAAATCTATTCATGTAAATATGAATCAAATCAAATAAAAGTATAAAGTTTGAAATCAAACGAAATGGAGCGTGACATAATTCTGGTAGTATTTGGGAGTATACCAAACAGTAGTTGCTGGTCATAAAGCCAAAGGGCAAAGTAGCTTTCGATATTCCTATATGTGTATAGTACGTACTCGCACTGCAAAAGTTTATAACAAAAGCTGACATTCAAGGCAACCTTCGCGCACAGATTGCGGATCGCAATCGCAAACACCGAAATAAATTGAATTTCAAATGTTTTTCAATCTCAAATTTCGATATGAACACGTACTCTTTTAAAAATTGTAGTTTACACAATATATTGCGCAGATATCGAATACTACGCAAACTGACAAACGTTTGCCAATGAATGGAATTTAATATAGGAGAGTACAATAACTTGAGCAGTTTTTAGAATATTCCAAATAAACTACTATCCGCGTAATATAATTATTTAACACTCGACAAAATAGAAGTATCTTTTCACCGGCGTATCACGGTAAACCCATGTTTGTAAATTTACACACGTGAAAATGACGTCACCCATAAGAAATACATTGCCATCCAGTTTACACACATGGAAACGTGTAAAATCTGCGACAATGTATTTCTTGTGGGTGACGTCACATTTACACACTTAAAACGTGTAAATTTACGCACATGGGTTTACCGTGGTATACATCTCAGCAAGATCATAATTACATACTGTTACTTTGAGCATATTAAAAAGATTGCGCTATGAATAGTAATTATTTCAAGGTAGCCAAAATGTATTTTGATCATTTTTCAAAATGTATTTTTGTGCAGTAACAACGATAAATTGTATAAACGAGTCTTGTTCAAACGAGCGCGGTGGGATGCATCGTGTAAAATTCATACGAAACCGAGCACCGTGAGCAAATTTATCTTTTAGCCGCAAACGGGCAAACAATTAACTTTTTCCCAGTTTAATGTTTTCAGGCACAAAGCTAATATCGAGTATTTGCTTATTTTGTTTATTAGGCAAGAGTTACTAATGAATGCTGCGATTGAAGAAAATTATCACCTCCATGAAGATATTTACGAGTCACTGAACTACATTTGTGGTAAGTAGTTTTGAGTTTCTATAAAAACTAGTTTCAATCGTTCAATTATTTACAGTAGTAAAATAACGGTACTAATGAAATAAAGGTTTTAGAAAAGAATAAATCGTATCATTTCACGATTCGTGAACAGGCAAAAATACTAATAGCAAGATTTGCGTATACAAATAAAGATACTTCCAAGACACAAAATGAGGCGGTAAAATAGAGATACTTCAAAACAATTACTTAATTTGTGAGAATACCAACTGTTCGATTGAATACTTCGCGGTCTGATCGTCGGAGCATGCTCAAGCAGCTCGTTCTTGAGGACGAGCTAAGTTGCACCTCAAATGCTATTTTTATGTTTTAGCGCGTTTAACATGTTACTCAGTTCATATTCAAGTAAAACTGAGCATACGAATAAAACTGTATTCAGATAATGTCGGAAGCCACACGAGCAACGTTTAAAATTGAATTGATGAATGAAAGACATTGTGAATTTTTCATAGAAATGATGTTTATTTCGAAGCCCTATTCGGAAGCTTGGTACGTCGCACTCCCTTATTCATACTTCGACGTGACCGAAGGGAGAAAAAGAAATTATGCAGCTCGCTACTTTTCAGGCTTCTAGAAGTCAATACAAGCCCCTATCTCGTTTTTAAGAAGCAGCTTTAACGAGAATACTTCGCAGTTCTCATTATAAAAGAAAGGAAGCCATTTTAGAAATATGCGTATTAATGGGCAATTGTTCAAGTATTACCTTCACTTCAATCATTATCTTTGTTCATTAAAAACGTCTTAAAATTTATTTACAACGGTACGCTTCAAGATACATTTGTTTGCACTTAAGTAGCTTGAACTATAAAACGAGAGTGGCAGGTAATTAGGTATGTGAAAGTAAGAAGGAGACAATAGCATTTAGGTTGAATTAACGGGTGAACCAGTGGACGCTTCAAACATTGCTCAGCAAAGCCCACTTCATAAATGTCCCGTTAATCAAGCACAGACAGCTGATGCACGCGCGGTACTTGCAGCATTATGGCTCAAGGGCCAAGAAGGAGACAGAAGGAGAGAAAGGGAGAGAGAGAGAGAGAGAGTGCGAGCGAGCGGGCGAGAAATGCATATAACAAGAGTAGGTACGTGAATGTTGGCTTGGCTCTCGAGATCATCCAAGCAGCGGTCGGCCAGAACTGTGTCAATAGCCGGCGCTATAAGTGCGCATTTAGGGTCGCTACTGTGGAACGGCGAAGCGGAGCTAGAGGAAGGATGCAATTATGCGCGACACGCCGAGGGAGAGACAGAGAGAGAGAGTACACTGTGATGCTTCTCGCAACTAGCCTACAACAAGAAAAGCGCCTCTTGCTTTCATTTCTTTTTTCCTCTCTTTCTCCCTTTCGCCGAGCGTCTTTTCCGTTGGCTATGAAAAAAAAGTGATTGTCTTTCACTTGCCTGCAAAGTGATTGTTTCCTTTTTTTTATCTGGAAAATCCGGTTAACGAGCTATCGCAAAGAAACGCGCAACGATTTGCCTCGCTTCTTCTTCCAGCTATTTCGTCATTTCTTCTCAACTGCTTTTTTTTCTCCTGCATTTCTTGTCCAACCATTGGGTTTAACGCGCAAGCCATGCATCAAACATTTTTTTTTCCTCCCTGTGTGCTTGCAAGTTTACGATTTCCAAGTCTCTGGTGGCCTGACATATTACCAGTTTACCCAGGAGAGCACTGATTCACATCAAATATTCCCTTTGATTTTAATAGCTCCGAGCAATCCGAACGAAACGTTTCTTTTTTTTTAATGCGATAACATCATTGTGAAAACTCTCGCATTGCACTGTCTCTCTATCCAATTGGGATTCAGTGCTTGCAATTAATCTCGATCGACAGATTTCAATCGCAGGCTTCGCGAGACTTATTCATTTATTTTGTTTTTACTTGAAATTTTGTTAGCAGCCGTCGGATACGGAAATACCGATTCAATGTACGTAAGGGTTCGTTAAAAAATCAAAAAATATAGATACGCAAGAGAATAACGTTATAGCAAAGTGATATACGCGTGCACGTCAAAAGGTTCGTTGATTGAATCAGTATAGCTCGCAGTCGAAAAAAAAAAAAAAGCTGAGAGGGAGGACAAAAATGTAATTGTAGCGCAAAGTGCATTATTGACGGAGAATCGAATAGCTGCGCGAAGTAAAGCGAGTTACGCTAGTATGGCTGCTCGACAGGTTGATTGAAACATTGTCAGGCGTGTTTTAGGAAAAACGATGTTAGCGCCCTGCTTCGCTTCACTCGCGTCGCCAGTTCCACTATATACGCGATAGAAGCATCGCTAGCTATATACTGTGTGTATACCGCAGGGTGGCTGGGCGAGGATGGTGAGGGGGGGGGGGGGGGGTGAAGACGAGTATACGAGCTGTTCCTTTGCTGCCTTGCTCTGCTCTCTCTCTCTCTCTCTCTCTCTCTCTCTCTGGCTTGCTCCCCGACAAGGACGTGCATGTTTTACGAAAGCCGTATGCATAGCGAACTTCCGACCATTGCCAGTATATAGTACGCCCAGAGGCTAGCCACTATATCGTCGCGCCCTGCTGCTGATGCTGCTGCAGTAGGCGACGACGGGACTTGATGCGCACTTCGTACTGCTCTCTCTCTCTCTCTCTCTCTCTCTCTCTCTATGAAATTGACTTGTAGAGCAACACCTCCTCTACTCCGCGCGACGACGCCGCCGAAGGAAACGAAATACACCCGTCTTTCCTCTTTCATCATCTTTCCTCGCTGCTGCAGTGCTCGCTACTGCATCCATTTCCAATTACACATACTTACTCTGTGTGCATATATATCTCTCTCTGAGATTTTAACGTGCTCCGCTTATTTGCTCGCCAATTCATGTAGCGTACATATACGTGTATGTATGTACCAGCTATAAAGCAAGATTCGGATGTACTTGGAAAAAAGCAAGTGACGTATGCTGCATCGATCAAACTGCACCTAAACGCTACACTTCCTATAATAACGACACTCTCTTGAATTTGATTGTGATTGCTGAAAATTGATCTTTCAAGCGGTAAAGCCGCGTAAATAAATACGTGCAGTAAAATTTTAATGACCTGCTGTAATTTAATGTCCGTTCTCGCTCACTCTCTCCCCTCGCTTTATTGTAGAACAAGGCTGATGATAACGCTGCACGAGCTGTCGTTCCGCGTGTCGCCCGATTTTCCGCCGAACAAAAGAACCAGCGAATAGCTCATTTCGTTGTTGCTTACAGGCCATACGTGTGTGCTCGAAGCGCGAGCGCGCGCCTCAAAATGGCTATTAAGGTCAATTTCGCGTATTATTAGAATGATGCGGGACAAAAGCGGAGATATCGATAAAACTGATTTGACTGAGCTAAATTCGCAGGAAATAGAAGCTGATTCGATCGATGAAACAGCGAGAGAGAGAAAAAGAAAATAATATCGCAGCATTGAAAAAGGTTCTTGGGATCGCGCTAGAAAAAAGCGCGGGGTAAAATGGCGCGGCAAAGGTTGCGAAAAAACGATTTCTTTTCATCGCCCTCGTCGTCGTCGAGAGATACAGCGACGAGCGACGGTCCCGGCATAGCTCGCTCGTCGCGGTTATATAGTAAGCAGACTCTCATATTTATACCGTATGCATGAAATCACGCTCCGAGCTGCATCTTGCTCGATCGTTCGGTATAATATACGTCCCAGACGGGGAATCTCGTTTCTTTTTATCGCTCGGGCGCGCGAAACTGGACGGGGTCGAGGACGTCGCTGCCCCCGCCGTCCGTCCGTCCGTCCGTCGATGTGTCGCGCCCACTCGCGAATGTGCAGCTTTCTCTCGCACTTCGCGCGCTAAAGCCGAAGAAGACACTGCGAGGCGCGTTAAGGATAATGGCAAATGCTCAACTGCATACCGATGAGAATCGTGCAGCGACGGCGACGGCGGCTTTTCGCGCAGGCAGCCTCTCTTGTTCTTTCAATAAGGAAAAGCTCGGGATATCGCGTGCTTTCGCATCTCATCATTACATCTCATTTCGCGCGTTTATTCTTTTTTCTTCTCGTTCTGCAGATGGTTTTCTCTCTCCCACTCTCGCTCTGCCTTCAGTTTGGCGCAGCTTGACTCGAATTGCCAAGTAGTTTGCCAGCAAATCCAATTGCACGAGAAAATTTATTCCGCGCGCAAAAAAAATAAAAAAAATACGTCTGATCTGCAATCAGCTCTCGGCGCGGTACACACCTATATATATTCGCGTCGCGCGCCAGTTAGCGTATCGTTCTGGAACGAATAAATATGCAGAGAAATTCGTATATGAAGGGGGATATGGCGTCGAGTCGACAGCGGCTTTAACACTACAAAAAAAATTTCTTAAATTTGCTGCATACTTAAATCAACTTTTTCTTATTTTAAGAGCAAAAATTTTCG
>JAWWMK010043940.1:0-11111 GCA_035047105.1 Galeopsomyia nigrocyanea
CCCCGCGCCGACCCCCCCCCCCCCCCCCCCCCCCTTAATTACTCATGCTGCTACTATATACTCGTTCGGTGGATAAACAGCTGCGGCTTTAAACCTCCACGAGCAAAAGTCGGATGCGCGAATTTTTTTTTTTAATTCGCTGAATTAATTATCGCGCATGGTCGAGAGAAGAGAGAGAGAGAGAGATAAAAGAAATAAAATACAACACTCAGTAAATTATTAATCCCGACTTGATGAATGCTTCTCGACGAAAAATCGATAAATCGTTGTATATATACATGCGTCCATTAGTCTAATTTGTACATGACGACGAGAGGCTGCTTACGCAACTTTTTTTATTAGCATGTGTGTTGTATGTAAAAAAGCAACAATTTAATAGTGTGATTTCCGAGAATTTCGACAAGGTGTATATAGCCCGAGGGAATAACTCGAATGGAAGAGGTGATAGATGCGTATCTCGCCGACGCGGCGTGCGGTGATGCGGAGTTTGTCTATATATATGTTGTGCGCGAGAAAAATGCAAATATCGAATTCACGCGAGAGACATCGTATATAAAAACACGTGTATATTATTTGTCCACTATACAATACAGCCATACAAACGCGTTCGTCATCCTTTCGTGCTGCGGCTTTTATAAGAATGCCGTTTCGCAGAAAATTCATTTTCCGAATGCACGATCGAATCGTTTCAATTATAAATTCATGCAAACGATGGATTAATTGCGAGGAAACGAGCCTAAATCGCTTCGGCTGTTGGGAAGAGTACACTTATCTTCGTAAACGCTCCTCCTTCCTTTTTTTTCTCTCTTTCTCTCTCTCTCTCTCTCTCTCTCTCTCTCTCTCCCGAGCATAAATATACGGGCGGCGAGTGAACTTAATGAAGAGGTAGAGAGCGCAACAGCTCAAGAGCTGGCAGACAACAAGACAAAAGGGCCAGTAGTAGTTTGCAATCGCTGCCCAAGCAAATAATTGCTCAGTGCGCGCGGCGCGACGCGGTGCTTTGGCAAAGGAAGAAGTAAACACAATCGGCCAAAAAGAGCGAGCGTTTTAGCTCGAAACATCATTTGCGATTGCCGCTGCGGATAAAATCTCATCACCCGTGCGCTTCTACTGCGGCGGAGCCGGCCACCTGTTACGTCTCAATCTAATCGACAGTTGCATTTGATTTCCAGTTCTTCTCTTTTGTTTTATTGTTTCGCTCCCTGGCTATCCGCTTTGGCTGTTCGATCTGTATGTAGTTGTTTTTTTTTCGACGCTTTCACTTGCAGGCATCGTAGTACCTATCGAGGATGAAATAGGGGAATAGGTATACGTACCAAAATTCCTCGAAATAGGTACCGTAAAAAATACCAAAAAGTTAATAAATTTTCGTTTATTGAATGTTTTTGCGAAAATTAGCGAACATATTTTTTCTTTGAGAGTTGCCCTACAAAATAATATGCTTCAATATTTCAAATTTAAATCATCAGTAGTTCTCAAGATTTCAAATTTAAAGTTTTTCTCATATATTTTGATGCTATAAAGGCAGCCTAATTATCTCCGTGAGATAAACTGCCTTACTTTGCAAGCACGTCAAGACCACCAAATTTTTCTGCAATAATACGTTTCAAATACGCGTTTTATTCCATTTTGAATGGATATTAGAAAAAAAAATTAGTTTGAGCGCTAAAAAAAGGGGGGGAAATATAATACCGACTAAGGCTGAAATAGGGGAAATAGGTAACATTTCATCGAAATTGGTACAATAGATTCAAAATCCCAAAATAAGCGAAAAAAGGGGAATATCTACCGAACGTGCAGTTGAAAAAAAGTACGTGCGTTTATGACCAACGAGGCACGTGCTCTTTTGTGACAAAAAAGGCACGTGCCCCCCCTCCGTCAGCGACAGCTTCGGTTTTAATTATAAAATGACATCCAATAGATATTTTTCCGGTACTGGAAGGGTATGTACGCAATGCTAAAATTATCTAATATACTATTTCATTGATAAATCATTTTTATTATTGTAAATTAATGAACTAAAGTGCCCGGAGGTACGTGCCGCAAAAGGGAGGACCGTGCCCCATCTTCGGACACCTCCAACAAATCATTTTCAGTTTCCAACGACTAAAAAATAATTTATCAACGATTATTCATATTAAATACTATTCGCAATGTATATTATACCTTTCAGTACCGGAAAAATATCTATTGGATGTCATTTTATAATTCAAACCGAAGGTGTCGCTGACAGGAGGCACGTGCCTTTTTTGACACGAAAGAGCACGTGCCTCGCTGGTTAAAAAGGCACGTGCCTTTTTCAACCGGGACTTTGATGCCTACACTTGCCGATCTATTTGCGTTTCCTCATCAAAGTGTAATAATAAAAGCTCGCGATGCAAAAAATACTGTCTAGACACGTAAATTACATTGTCGCGAAAGATCGCTGCGAGCTACGAACGAGTAATTAAGTATAGAGTTGAAAAAGCAGCATTTTTCCTTTTATATAATATCCATAAGAACTCGGTACTTTGGCAAAAGAGCATGAAATCAGAAACGCGGAAGCGCATCATATCTCCTATGAATACACTCAGCTTTTTCTCTCTCTTTCCCCATTGTTTATCCTCTCACAGGAATATTCTTACTTGACGATCACAAAGCCTCCCCCGAGCAAATACTAGTACACTCTCTCTCTCTCTCTCTCTCTCTATATATATATATCTCAAAAGGGATAAGAGTCAAGATTCAAAAGGTCCGTTGGAATCGGAGAGAGAGAGAGAGAGAGAGAGAGAGAGAGAGAGAGAGAGAGAGAGAGAGAGAGAGAGAGAGAGAGAGAGAGAGAGACTGCGAGCGAAGTAGGTCGCGTCGGCGGCGCAAATTTCGCTTCGCCATATTTCACGTAAATTTGAGAATACGTTGCTTTTGAAATTGAGACGTCCGGGGATTTTTCAAAAATTCAACATCACATCGTGCGCTCCTTATATATTCGCCAGGCCCCCCATTATACTTTCATTGGCGACTCTCGTCGGCAGGCAAGGCTGAAGTTCTATTAACCTCAATTTCGAATTTATCGCCGACAAAAACTTTCAATGCTCATAGCTCGCTGTATAAAGACAAACTAATACTTAGTTCGTCGCCGGAAAAAAAAATTTTTTTTTCTCTCTCCGCGATATAATTAAACGAAAAACAAGCAAAGTAGGTTACGCAAGAGTTTAAAAATAAGCGCGGTACTGCTACTCGCCGAGAACAATCCTAAAATGTAAAGTACACGAGATTTTAGGCACTTTACAACTTTATAACTAATCCCTCGGCTTGATCCCCTCCGGAGCACAACACTACTCTATACACAAGTACACCCGCCTCATGACAAATGATAAAGAGGAAGAGAGAGAGAGAGAGGAAAACTCGTTATGCGCGCACTTTCATTCAATTAGCAAGCCTCGACTCTCTCTCTGCACTCGCTCGCGGATTATCCCTTATATACATCGACATCTTTTACTTTAGTAGCACTCTCGTGCACAAACTTTTTACATAAAAAGTAAAAAGTAAGCCGTTCAATAATGCATACACGTCGTCTTAGTTACTCTAATTAAAACCGACTGCCTATAAAAATTAATCGCCGTACGAATAGCTTCGACACCGCGCGGCTTTTACAAATTCATCGCGTTATATACTCATCGAGCAGCTTGCGAGCACAATAAAAAAACTTAATTATTCGATATAATCAAATTTACATTATAACACGCGCTCGATTATTCGCGCTTCGTTATCGTGGATAATTCGTATAATTTCAGCCATTTTTTTTTCTTTCTTCCTTTTAGCTCGATTAACCTTCCGCAAGGTCGCGTATGATAATTTTTCTTTCTCTCTCTCTTTCTCTCTCTCTCTCTCTCTCTCTCTCCAAGAGTCACAATCGATCAATCCATTAATTTTACGAAGCGACGCCGTGTGTCGTTGGAAAAACATACGTTAATTGGCTCTCTCCGAATGCCGTACAATCAATTTTTGAATTATCGCGAAAAATTCACTACCCACGACTGTCCACGAACGTACTTGATAAATTCAAAAATTTAATAGGTCAACGCGAAATACCGAGTGACTGCAAGCTCGCTAAAATTCGAACGGGATATATATGAAATATTGATTTTCGAAAGCGCAAACCTTTTAATTATTACAGTGGCATCGTCGAAAATACAAGCTAATCGGAATTGCAACCGAAAAGCACAATACATCCAAAAAAGGGGGGCTATATCACGCCGTAACAACGTAATAGAGTAGTATAGCGAAGAGGAAAAATCGGTTTTCTCCGCCCCCGCTCCCCATCAATATATTATCGCATACATGTACTACTGCGAGAGCGTTAGGTGCGGGGTTTTTCATCAATCAGCGAACAAAGGAGAAAACGACTCGGCCCTATATAGCGGGCAGAGCATCGAATATCCCCCTACAAGGTCGGCATCTTTGCCCGTTGTTGCGCTTGCGTGTGTAATTGCGACGCATCTCTCTCATGCCACGTGCCCCGACAGAGAGAAAAATGGGATATTACGTCATTTCGCAACACGTGTCTGCATTTCTGTTATTTGTCCCTGGTGATATTCGGCGTCGCAGGTAAACAATATTTTTTTTTGCGACCTACTGCGCATAATACATACAGCGAGAAACGAGAGATACGATACGTGTCCTCCATCCCAAAATCCAATCCGTCGTCGGATATACGTTTCATTGTGCGATTCAAGAAAGATAAGTGTGTCTTTTTCGTGATTTCGATCGATCGAGCATTCAAGATGAATAGGAGCGAGGACTCGTAAAAGAAAAAAAAAAAAACGCCGCGAGCTAATAAACCCAACGATTTTATTTTCTCCCCGAAGTCTTTTTTTATTCTACCACGCGTGTCAAAATCAATGCCGCGCGTTTTCTCTTATCTTATCCGATCGACTGCGCGGGTGCGAAACCGATAATCTGTCGTCGAGCGAGCGAAAGATTTCGCAGCTTGGAAAAACAAGCTTCTCTCGAGAGAGAAAGAGCTTATTGAAACAGGGATAAAAGAGAACGTTTACGTTTGAAAGAAGTGTCATAACAGAAATTGACGGTGTTGCGGCGGCTAGTACTAACTTGCAAATTTTTTTTCGTTATGAAGATGTTACGTAACGATGTCTATATATACATACATATGTATAATACCGAGAGACAGAAAGATTGAAAGAACAAAAGAGCGAAATCACTTGAAAGCCAAGCTTCGTAGCGAGTTCGAGTTCAATAGGTGTACATACACTTTTTTTATTATTCTCTGCATACTCATACGCGATGAAAAAAAAAAGCTTTTCGATGTGTTTGCACTTCTAAATAAAGCGCTCGAAAAAGCTCTTCGACGATATCCTGCGGGTCAATTGAATCAACGCGCGTATAATAACTAATATACATCGAGCTTTTCCAATCAATCAATCGATCATTATCTCAATCCGGGATATTCGCAAGCGGGGAATTAAAATCAAATCCGCGTTAGAGCGGATTGTATAAACTGCGTCGTCGCGTATAAACATCACAGCAGCTGCTACTGCGCACATATATAGGAACACCGAGCGACGACGAGAGAGAGTTGATTGCGCTTTAACTTGTCGAGGCTCGGCGGGAGCCCGCGGGAATTCCGATATTTCTGATTTACCAAATAAATACATAAACAGCGTTCAAGCTGCCACGGGGCGAGGCGCTGCAGGGATGGATATTCCCTTCCCTCCTCCACTAACAGCTTATTGCTCTCGGGTATTTCCGCGAGAACGCCCCTCCCGCGCCTTCTATATATATATATATATCAACAGTTTGACGCGTGACAGGTGGTTTTCTTTCGATTTTTTTTTTGCTTTCCAAGATTCCGCACTTCCCTTTCCGACGATTCGTTGGAGATCGCACCAGGTGAACACTTTTTTTTCACGGACACGATACGCGAGATATTCATGTTCTTGCGAGTTGAACTTTTCAATTTGATTACTATCGCTCGTATATAAACATCGGCCGCGCGGAGTGAGGTAGCCAATCGAAAATGATAGATACACACACACACACACATATATATATAAGAATTAGAGCTGATTTATCTTTATCGATATATATTAGCGGCGCGCATTCAATCGGCAATTTGGTCAACACGTACACACATACATATATACGTATATACTGTAAGATTCTGAGGAAAGTGAACATAGGAAGCCCACAAGTGCGAAAGAGAGAGAGCATACGAATTCGGGAAGTGCGAGAGAGAAAAACTTTTCGGCGCAGCAGGGATGCACGCCGCTACCCTTTTTTCACTTCACAAATTCGTATGCTCTCTCTCTTTCGCACTCATTGGATTCTCCTATGTTCACTTTCCTGAGAATCTTACTGTATAGTAGCTGATAATCAGTCGAAATAACTGGGGTACACAGTTGGCGTTAATCACTAATTACGAGCAAACCGCAGGCGTCGACTCCACCCCCCAACCCCCAACCCAACCCACCGTTGGCAAAGCTCTTTGGAGTGTCTCTCGGGTCAGGACACTCGACTCTCTCTCTCTCTCCAAACATCCCAGCTTTAAGGCAGAGAGCACACCGCGTCGCCACTTTGGTCCCACTGGGGACACACGGCACAACGCAGACAGTAGCCGCGCTCAAGTCGAAGAATAGCGCCCGGAGGGTAGGTCGTACGCAAGGGTTGAAAAATTAGCGCGAGGATCGAGGTCGATGTAAATCGGAACGAATTAGAAGTGGAGACAGGGACAAGGAGTAGAGGAGTAGATTAGGTCAGACGAAATTAATTTTTTTTTTCTTTTTCGAGCGAATCTTTCGAAACACACTGTACGCATATAATACGAGCAGAGTTGTCGCGTCGTTCTATCGATGATTATTCGAGCCGAAAAAAAAAAATTCGTCGGAGCTTTTTTTGTAATAATGCTGGTGCAGCTCCAACTTCGACTTTCTCGCGTATATAGTCGCGGCCGAGAACACAAACAAGGACACACGCAGACCTCTATAAATACTCGCGCGCGCGCGAATAAATTGCGCGTTGAGAGAGAAGAGAAGAAAAAAGTAAAATCGTATAACAACTCTGCTCGTATCACACACAGCTAATTGCTAATGTTGGATGTTTTACCTATAAAGTCGAGCTTTTCAATAATGACGATGCACAAACACACACACACACAAACAAGAAAATAATAAAACACACTGTAAGAGAGAAAACGAGCAAGAGATTGACTGCCGGCCGAATGGTGCGGCGCTCGAAATGCGACTGACTGAGGAGAGCGCTTCCAACTACTGGTGGCACTGGCGGCTGCACGGCGCGCACGCGATGTGTCTCCCTTCCCCTACCACTACTCGTCCGCACCGGCTGCGTCTCGGTATACATATGTGTGTTATGTGTGTAAGTGAGCGAGCAGCGCGAAAAAGCCGAGTGAGCACGAATATCTGCTGGCTGAGCGCCGCCGCCGCCGCCGCCACGGCGGATATACACTAACACTTCCGTGCAGTGCAGCAGCAGCTTGGAGGGGAACACACATTGCTGGACACTGCACATTTTCAGAAGGGGGGAGGAGGAGAGGAGACGACTACCACTGACGTCAACTCACACGCCACTCAGACCCTCGCATGCTTCTTTTATTCGACAACTTGCTGCTCGCCTACTCTGCTACTTTAGCTCTGCTACTTACTTCTTCTTCTTGCTCTTCTTGCTCTTCTTCTGCTTCCAACATCACAGATTCGCTCAATCGGCCTAATTGAAAGCTCATCCTACACATGCTTGTGCCTACTTGCCGCGATTTGACCAGACAACAGGTGTTTATATATAACTATATACGTAGTGGAGGATTTTATCTTCGGCACTGCACTTTTTTTTCCACGATCAATTTATGGACGGCATGACTTTCGTCAAACAAATAACGCGTAGAACACGTGATAATTTATACATGTAACGATCGTCGATAGAGCATTTGATTCAGCCTTACAATGTCGAATTTATATATCTACAATGTGTACTTAGCGGGCGCTGTCGAGCGTGCGAGTTGAATTGCGCATTTGAAATAGCGACGTATCGATGTTTGATGGAACAACCACTCTTCGCGGTGTTACGTGTCCTAATGAAAGACTACTTAACCGAAAACAATTCGGGAGGTGCAAACACAATTATCAAAGTTCAGTTGGCTGGCACGTGTAAACGTACATTACCGCGCTCTCGTTTTTCATTAACGCGATCAAAAAGCTGTGCTATAATGCATTCAAAGGCTTTGTTTTCGCGTAATTTCGTTTTGTTGCGAAAGATTTTTTGTTTTTATGCAATAAGGTGAAAAAGGACTTTTTTTTCTTTTATACCTATCTTCGTTTTCTAATTGACTTGCAAATCATTCGCTGTGCAGTTGCATATTTGATCTATTTATAGAGCGATCGTTCCACTGAAGTAACTTCGATTCGATTTTAGCTCTATGGCTATCACGTCTTTAAATAGACTCGAATTAAAAGAAAAATACTTGGGCGATATATATTTTATTGCGTTTCTGGAGTAGTTAAAATCCTATCGCAGGTTTGGACATTCACACAAAAGAATGACTAACTAAATCAAACTTTTGCTTTGGTTCAATTGTACGAAATGAAAGACTTCAAATTTTAATAATTTTTGTGAGTTCGTGAATCGAAATGAACTAACAAAACAACGGAAGCTCTAAGTTTATACTTACTAATTCGGGGTATAAAGTTGCAACAAAGTTTGTCATTTGTAAATGTTACTCACCTGAAACAAAGAAAAACGAAAAATAATGATTATTACGTAGATTAACACAATGTTCTTTATTGTATTCATCGTTCCACTCCACACCCAACCATTTACTACACATTTATTTTTAAATCCTACGACAAATAGGTATACACGAAGACACAGCGCCCGAAGATTTTTCGCACGTAAAGAAACGATCAATTATAAAGCCGCTTTAAAACTCATATACGGCGGCGGCAGCGTTTCATTTCTCATTTGTAGATTATACATCATGAAAATGAGTTGTGCAAGTTAGTGGGGCAAGTTTGCTCTATAAATTCACGATACAGCCAAGCGCGTGTTTATAATTCAAAGTCGAGAGTAGTAGTAGTAGGTGAAAAAGCATAGCAGCAGCAGCAGCTTTCTCGAGTCATGAATGTCTCGCGAGAGGAACCTCTAAGCGTCCGTCGCGTTGCAACGTATATATGATATAGCTCATTCCGTCCCCGGCATTTTCATGTCAGGGCCGAAAATCGCGCCGCCGCCGTCGCCACCAACGCGTCACTGCACACACACACACATACAACCTTTAAACGCAAAAGCACTCAATGGCGCTTAAAGTTTGCGCGTCATCAGGATTCCCGCTTCAAGCGTAATCCCCCATCTATAGCTTATACTATGTTGCACTTTGTCATTCCATAAACTCGCCTCCTTGTATACAGCTCGGCATAAAGTAGCAAAGCTTTTCTCTCTTTCTTCCTCTCTTTTTATATCGACAACGCCGGTATATTGCAAATACCCTCACGGAAAAGTTTTAAATCGACGAGTGCGAGCGGGCGAGTGAGTGACGCCGAGGGTTCGTTCCTTCCCGAGTGAAACGCCAATAGCTTATAAGGCCCTTGAAAAAAACAAGCACCAAGGAAAGAGAGATACAACTACTGCCAGTCCAAAGTCTCGAATAGCCGCTTGCTACGACGGCAATAAAATAAAAAAAAGCTTTCGATCTTAAATGGCTCCGCGCAAAACTCGGAGAGAATTGCACCTGGGCCAAAGAGGAACAAGAAGAAGAGAATATAAAGCCGCTTATCGAGTGGACAAACCGAGCGAAAATCTCTCGACACCTGTTTTTTTTTTCACACAGCAGAGGCGTCGCTCTGTGAGCAACACAATTCATTAAGATGCCGCGACGTCGGAGAGTAAATTTGCTACTACTGCTGCTGTTAGTCGTTATATTGAGGCGACCCGCCGCCGCCGTTGGCTCTTTAATTACGAGCAGTGAAAATCTCCTCTCTGGCTCTAGAGAACTCGAGCGAAAAACCAAGAAAAACGAGTCAAGCTTGCGGCGGCGATGTGCAGTAGGAAGGTAACTTATAGCAGAGAAAGAGAGAGCCGTTATTGTAAACAGCTGCGGCGATAAAAGTAACTGTAATAATCGCGCATAGCACAATAACGTTTTATAATACACTGTCTCGGCGTCTTTTTTTTCTTCTTTCGTAAAAGGCAGCTGCGTGCGAAAACTACCTCTAATGTTATTTGCATTTTTTTTTTGTTCTTTATTATACCTTTCAAGATAATACGAACGCGCTATATTGAATTTTGGTTACTTTTCATCATGACACTTCCGCGATAAAATCACTAAAGTGGTAATTCGTCAAAAATAAAAAAATAACCGTTCTTATCGAGGTGAATTTTGAGAGAGAGGGAGAGAGTAAAAAAAAAGCAACGCGACATCGCCCATTCAATTTGTCAGGTGGAAAGCGGCTCGCGGCGACGTTTTTCCTCTCTCGCTCGTGCCTATACGTCTCTCTCTCTCTCTCTCTCCTCCCTCTGTGCCGCTGCCTGTTGGGAAGGGGCTTCTCTCGCAGGAGACGGAAAGACGATAAATCCGATAGACTTGCTCTCTCTTTCTCTCTTGGCGCGTTGTAAGGAAAAACTGCGACTCGACAGAGATGTATAACGCGATAGGAGAGTTGCGCAAGCACACACACACACACAGACAAGAAAAAAAAGCTCTGCTCTTCCGCGCCGTTGAATAGTCGGCTTAAGGATTTCAATTATCGTTCGCAAGGTGTTTGATTTTAACGAACCAACAGCGCTTTCGACCAGTTTTTATATCCACGCTCTATCTGTGTGTGTGTGTGTGTGTGTGTGTGTGTGTGTGTGTGTATAGTCTACCTTTTTTATTTTTTGCTGTTTGCTTCTTTTTTATATCTTCCGCGAGGACGAGCATCGAAATAATTGATTTAACAAGAGTTGACGTCGAGCGAGAGTGCAACTCTATTACAAACTGGGTATTATATAGATGTATATATCGTGACTTTCGAATCTTTCTCTCTCACTCAGAGCTGTGTGTGTGTGTGTGTGTGTGTGTGTGTGTGTGTGTGTGTGTGTGTGTGTGTGTGTGTGTGTGTGTGTGTGTG
>JAWWMK010043951.1:0-11109 GCA_035047105.1 Galeopsomyia nigrocyanea
TATATATATATATATATATAAACTTACAACGTTCTACGTGGATTTTTTTTCCTCCTTTTGCTCCCAGGTTCGACAATTAGACTTGTCCTTCCCCACGTTTAACGATTGCCTTTCTTCAAAGCGCGTTAGAACGTTGCGTGCTCAGTCTACTTGTAAAAAAAACCGTCTGGTTATTTCGATTAATTAATTGTCGGCGCGTCGACGAGCGTTTGATTCGAATTTAATTTGTGTGGTGTGATAAGACTAATGGATTTTTCACACGTGGAAGTTTTTTTTTCTTATTCTTCTCTTATTGTTTGCAGATATATTTGTTTGAATTCTTTGTTGATGAATGTAAAGTTTTAAAACTCGTGCGGTGTGTATTGTCAATCGAGTTGTCAATGCGAATATGACAATTCAATCTGACCTTTATAAGGAGGACCAGAAGAAAAAAAACGTAATTGAATTATAAAATAAAACTAATTTATATAATCGAAGGAGAATTTCGAGAAAAAATTTTTCGCGAAGAGAAGAAACTTCTCGGCTACCAATTTTCGATAATAACTCCTAATCTTCATCTTGTTGTGATAGCAATCAACGATAGTTACTTTTCGAATTAACGTATTCATTAGAATTCAAATTCTCGATGATAATTGCACTGATGATATAGGATTTGGAGAGCTTCGCGTGGGAATGCACAATCTCGTAAACTTGCACGCGCGAGAAGAGACGTCAAACGAAAAGGTCAACACTCAGCGCGTGTCTACATAATGATTCACCGAAAAAAAAAATGGAATTTCCATTATTGCTATACAAAAATTTGAATTATGATTTTCTAGCACGCAAGAAGGTGCAGTGTGTGAACTCATTTCCGATCGACGCGTCTCATGAATATTGCAAAAAATAAACAGAGAAAGAATCCCGTTTTGTTTATCTTAAGTGGCGTCATTAAAAATACAAATTGCTTCGGCTGATTAAGGCTGTTAATAGAGCAGCGAGAGATGCGCATCTTATTAAACGACGAATTTCAAGATCGGATATCGATCGAGTATTTTTATCTGTCTCGTGACACGTATCAATTTGAAAATCGGATATATACACTCGATGTAGATCAATGTCGGCATTACACTGAGAAAAAATCGCTTTATAATTGTATCACGAAAATTATTATTCTTTTTTTTTTCGACTGCATCAACCTCGAGGTAATTATAGCCTAATCGCTTCCATTATATACCGACGTACATATTTACAGAGAGAGAGAGAGAGAGAGAGAGAGATATGACATTCAACATCATCATCGGGAAGGAAAAGCACATACCATTGCATTTGACGTCAAACCGCGAGCACGTTGTTTGCCTTTTGTTACAATGTGCATGCGCGAGTTGGTCTTTTGTGAATGAATTCTTAGGCGAACAATGACGTACTGGTGTTTTCGTGTGAGGGGAAAAAAAGTCGCGACGATTAGAATGACGATTTTATACGTAGATAATTACTGAATTGCGTGTATTGACATTGTATTATTTTTTTTTATTCTTTATGAGTGAGGTATAATCATTATAATATACAGTTTGAAAAGTCGTTTTTCTAAATCGATTACAATAAGAGTTTTTATGCTTTGAATATAATAGTATCGATTCACTCGATTACAACATAAAGACCAATTTCAAACAAATATGAAAGTCTTTCCTCATTACGTATACTTGATCCTTCCCAATAAGAACCACGATTACCCAATAGAACATTAACAAAGCAAAAGGCTACTTAAAAACACCCGAAAAAATCTCCATACTCTCGCACGAAAAGGAAAAAGCAATAAACCGCGTACGCGAAAGATCGATAGACATAGTCTTACCCGCACACAGTGTTACAGTTACATCATGTACTTCGCAACAGGTGTATTATAGCTCATTTCACCGGTTACTATATGTATACAGCGTAAAAATTTTTCGCAAAGATTTTTCGCTCGCACCGCGGTGAAAGGTTTTCCTCTCGACGGCCCGTTGCGAAAACTGCAAAGCGCATAAAATGTAATATCATCGACTATGTTTGTACAATAGCCGGTATGGTATTCTCTCTCTCTCTCTCTCTCTCTCTCTCTCTCTCTCTCTCTCTCTCTTGCGCAGGTGAGGAATCGATGCACGGGCAATTATAAAAGTTTTGCAATTTCCCTCTCGCGGCCTTTAATTCGATTAATTAATTGACGCTCGATAAAATAAATATCGCGCGATGTAAACTTCTTTTTTTTTTTTATTACGAGAGAAACAGGTGTATTGTTAATCGGTCGATATATAGGCGGCGATAAATCTTTTATGCGGTTGCTTGGGCTTATCGCTCGATTTGATCTTCAACTGTATTTACATTGTGTAGTATAGATATTATTATATGGTTTGCGCGATTTTTTTTAGTTTTTGGAATTGATTTTCTGATTTACGAGTTTATATCCGACAGATTTTAAATAAACTGCTTGAAAAGGAGATACATATCTGTGTTTGAAGTATACCGAGCTAAATAAAGGATTTAATTATGGTTTATCTTGCTTGCTATGTAAATGATTGTTTTACAGTTTATCTAATGACGTATCTCGGCTACTGTTGGCATTTTGCAAGTCTTTAAATGAATACTTCATTCGGGTGTGAATGTGTACTGCTAATTAAAAATACATTTGAAAAATGTGTAATTAGTTTAATGTCGTATTACCAATTGCACTTGAACTCTAATAAAAAAAATTAGCCCAATCGGTACAACCGTCACCGCAACACAATTATATTACTCTACTTACGACGAGAAAAAAAAACCAAATCACCGCATCACGCATATTCATGACGATGTTCGGAGGTGTGTCGCTCATCACACTAAGATGCGCGATGCTAACGAACTGGTTGAGTATCGGAGCAAGGTTTTTGCGGAGGCAATGAGAGTATAAATGTTGAAAAAAAATAACGTGTCTACAAAGCGCACCTGCGACGACGACAAGTGGGAGTTGAGATTGTTTCATAGAAATGAGATATCTCTGATAGTGTACATCTATCTGCGCAAAAAGATAATTATATTCAACGTCGCAAAAAAAAACGTTCGTAATTCGACATTACCTTTGTGCTTCAAATCATCAATTTCCTAAACTTAATGATCGCGATGCAGCTTTGTGTATTTCGTCATTCTTTTTTTATTTTTTTTTTTTTTTCGCGAACCATCAATCAGTTAAAGCGATTGACTCTCGAGACTCTCCTCGCGCTCTTTAATTGCGCGCGTTCAATCAACTGGATGAAAAGACTACCTCATACACGCATTAATCTCGCGTATAGTACGCAAAGTGTACATTAATTTTCCCTCTTTTTTTTCAATTCGACCTACTCTTTTTGCCCTATACACCTAATTTTTTTTCTTTCATCGGGTCGTTTTGCATATACAAAGGAGAGAATTCTCACGATCCCCTTTTTTTTCTCGCGGTGATAATTAAACGGAAAGATCGACGCGCGACACCTTTTACTATATATACGTACAACCTGACTGACCGATTAATCGATTCCGTCACGTAATTGCGCTGCCGTGCGGGTACTTAATTTTTTTTTTTCGAGATTCAGTCAAGGCTCGTTCGGTGACTAATCATCTTGTCATTTTCTTTCACTCTTCGTTTCTTTTTTTTTCGTTTTTTTTTTTACGATTTTATTTTTGACGCGAGGGATGGGTTTAATTTATTGGAGATTGATGAGCTTAATGGAATTAGCATTTGATTGCGAATCGTTTGTATCTTAATGCGTTTTTCTTTCGATGTATGATTTTTATTTTTAGAAATTAAAAAAAATGTGTGTGAATTCATCGCAACTTATTTTTACCGTTAGTTATAAATAAATTGTATACATATTTTTTTTATTCTACTTTTTTTTTCTTCATTTCATTTTATTTAAAGCATATACGTAAAAAAAACTCCACTTTATAATAAAATGATAAAAAAAAGGAAAAAAAAATCAATCCCCGCTGATAAAATTGAATGAATTAATAAATAATCATCCAACTACCCATTTTCTCCATTACAGATTAGCCCTGTCGATACCAGTGGAGCAGCACGGCGGCTTAGAGGCGAGGGCAAAGTGCGTAATGTACGACGTAAACTACACCGAAGTAAGGGCCAGCGGTATCCAATTTGCCGATCCCAACTGGCCGATCAAAGCATGCGACAATGGCTGGGAATTCAATTACACGGTTATACCTTACGCCACTGTCGCTACCGAGGTATTACATTAATACCCATCTTCCTTTTTTTTTCTCATTCGCGTGTTGTCAGCGTGGTATACGTATTTGCGGACGTCAATTTAGAGAGCTTTTGTGCTTAAATACACATCGCCCGCTGGGAAACGTTCTAATTTACTTTTGCTCGGCGCAAATTCCATTTTCGAAAACAATGGCAAAACGCTCATTGATATAATCGCGTATACTCGCTCTCTATCTCTCTCTAGAATTGCAATATAAATAAACGACGAATGTAGGTTAATTCGGCAAACCTCATTAAGTTCTATCGACGTTTTTTTTTTCTTCTCCGATGTATCAGGTATCCTTTTTTTTCGTATTCTTCTATATGCGTACAATTGTGCAATATACACGTCGATCGACTGGAATAACATTTTTTTTCGCGAATAGGTGTGCGTTTAATTATAGACGCATGAATTCGAAATAATGTTTCTCCGAGAGCGTTTCAATTGGATCTGGGTCAATAATACGCTCGCATCATTTGAATATATATGTTATGTATTTTAAATTAAATAAAAGCCTAGTTATTCTATCTGCAATGATTATTATTGCAAATGTTGATTTATTATTGATCGTTTGGTTTTCTAACGAGGCGGAATTGTTTGTATTGGAGTTTAAATATATAGAGAATTTTTTTTTCTTACACCGAACAATGAGAAAACGTGAGCTTTGATTTATCAAAAGCTTGTAACTGTTTAGCAATGGTTTCTCGCATTCACGACTGTGCGAAGAGGAAAAAAAAAATTGTAACCTTATATTGATCAACGACACCGCGTTGTGTGCACTCGGCGCATTTTTTTTTCCAATTAAAGGAATGCAATGTAAAGAAATCGCGATGATATGCATTTACGATGTTGGAACGACAGGTTGAAATACACGATGGAAACGAGGCAATATTTGTGAAATTGAAAAAAAAAAAATACTTGAGTAATTCAACAAAGACATTCGAATAAAAAATCGCGTTTAGCAATTCATACGACGAATCGCCATAAAAAGAGAATCTACGTGCATAAAACTCTTGGCACTTTGTTTATACGAATTAGGCTTGCTCGCACACAAACACGGCTCGTGAATACGCAACGGAACACGTGCCGTGGAGAGGCTTTCGTGGCCAATTTAGGACAACATGATTGACGTTTGGTAAATGCTTTTCATCGATTTCCAATGCAAACGTAATTCTAACAACGTTTGCGTTCGAATGTCACGATTATACATGTAAATTAAAATTTTGAAGGTACGTAATGAAAGTTTTTTTTGAATTACAGCTCGAGTGGGTGTGCGACAATGCAGCGCTGCCGACGTTCGCGCAGAGTATCTTCTTCGTCGGTGCGATATTTGGTGGATTAATTTTTGGCTATATTGCCGATCGTTACGGACGTATTCCGGCGCTGGTTGGCGCTAATTTCGTTGGTTTCGTCTCCGGTGTCTGCACGATCTTCTCCCATAATTTCTGGGAGTTCGCACTGTGCAGATTCTTCTTTGGATTCGCTTTTGACAATTGCTTCACTATGATGTACATTTTGGGTGAGTTGATATTAAAAAAAATTTTTTTATTAATGCTTGCTGGTTTTGTCAGTGAAGCGAAACCTATCATTATAAAGTAGCTCGAGTAGGTAGATAATTATGAGGAAAGTGATCGTATAAAAAAGGTAACTTGTTAAAGAAAAAAAAATTGTATATTATGCTGAAATTGAAATCGAGGCTGAAATCAAGTTATTAAGATTTTAATTACAATGTGATGCCGGCGAAACGCTATAGCAACACTGTATGGCGTTATAATTATTACTGATCGTCGTATATTATGATAATCAAGTTTGCGATTTGTACAGTAGCAACAAATTATGTATTTGCGTAAAATAAACAAAAAACAGAAAAACACTACTTTCGAATGCAAAACGATTACGACCTGGTAGTAATTTTTCGCAATATTCCTCTGCAAGGCCAAAAATTTGTCAAAGCCTTTTTCCCCGGAAATATTAAACATTTTACTGTAACAATTTAACCTCCCGACGTTTAATCCAGTTTATATAAGGCTTGCAAACGCTTACTGCGCGGCATAAATTAGATTCGCGGGCTGTAAATCAACGTCAAACCACGCCAAAATTTTACCAGGACGCTTTAATCTCTCTCTCTGTTAATAATCCTCGCGTTGGGCGCAAAATTTGCACTTTAATGAAAAGAGCTTTTTTTTTTGCCTCGACTACTACTACCCGCGACATATTGTATTATATCCGAGCTTAAAGCTTTCGGGATGTGCATTACGAAATTGCTGTTTGACTTTTCGATGAACTTGTTTTGCTCGTGGTGTATAACGTCTAATATAAATCATTTCGACGCGGCTAATTGGATTCCGCGATTGTAAATCATTCGTTCGAACTGTATGCCGAGCGAGGCGATGAAAATCTTTTATGAATCCTTCGCTTTTAGCTTTACATTGGCGCTATTATATGTTTGTTATTTCGAAAGTGACCTACAACGCTTTTGTTGCTGAAGCTACATACATAGAAAACCGCGACAACTTTTGGCTCCAAAAATGATTTCACGGTTGTTGCGTTCGAAAACGTTAACCCTTTTATATGCAAAAGATGAAGTTGAACAATTACGACGGTAATCTTCGTTTTATCGTAGAACCGTTGAAGCATGAATAAAAAAAAAATTCTCCGCCCTTCCTTATATACTCGCCGTTCGAGGCCGCGACGACGACCTTCTCTTTCTCTTGCGAAGACAAAAAATAAAAAAGAATGCGCTTTGACGTTTAGTATCTGCTACTGTCTTTTACGGCGCGTATTATGAACGAGACAAAAAAAAGTTTTGGCGATATGACTAGATAAAATACGGTTCATTGCGTTTTGTCAAAGGAAAATAATATTTTATACCGGTGATAGGATTATAAATCATAAATGCAATTGGTCAAATCTTTCGTTTATAGACGTTGCGGTTTTTCCTTTTTTTTTTCTCTTTCTCGAACTGTCTTTCATTTTTTTTTTTGCTCTCCCACCATCAAGTTTCGTATAATAGAAAAAGAGAGTACATAATCTTGCAACGCTGGTAGAGAAAAAAAATGTATAATCGACGAGCTGACAGATTCGCGCAACAATGAATTACGAAATTACGTAGAGCACCGCAAGCTAATTAAAACGGAACTCGAGTGCGATCGCTATTACTTTGCATAACTGCTTCTTTTTTTTTTCAAATACAAATTAAGTATCTAAAAATATTCGGAGTGTCATTACAGATAAAAGCGTCGTCGCTCGCGAGTAACGGACACTTATACCCGTTGCGTAAAATTTTTATATACCGATGCGATTCTCAATGTCGAATCGCATAAATCGACAATGATTTTCAGTACGAGGACGACGACAACAACAAAAAAAATCAAAGTTTTTTTTTCGTTCATCTCCACAGAAAGATAAAAAAAAAAGTCGAACGGTTTATCATTAAATTTTCTAATCTTCCACAGTATTGGAATACGTTGGACCAAAGTGGCGTACCTTCGTGGCGAACATGTCGATAGCGATGTTCTTCACCTTCGCCGCTTGTCTATTGCCATGGATCGCTTATTACATCGCCGACTGGCGATTGACTTGCGTGGCGACATCGGTGCCGTTGATTTTGGCTTTGGCCGCGCCATGGTTCGTGCCTGAAAGTGCAAGGTGGCTCGTCAGTCAAGGAAAGGTCGATAGAGCTTTGACGATTTTGAAGAAATTCGAAAAAATCAACAAGACTAAAATTCCCGATCAAGTGTGCAAGGAATTCCAGGTGCATGTGTATAAATGACGAAGATTATTCATTGGAAATTGTTTTGTTTTTTTTTTTTTAAAGATGTTATTTCTCAATTTTAGGAAACGTGTGCCAGACTACAGAAAGAAGAGGAAGCTGATAAATCATACTCGGTGATCGACTTGTTCCGTAGTCCAAGACTACGAAACATCACTATTCTACTAGTTATAATCTGGTGAGTAATCTCTTATCCAAACAAGTTATTAATTATGTATCCGGGAAGAAAAAAAAATCATCTGCGGTCTCGTTCTTCAAAATCACACACGCATTCTCGAAAAAAAAAAGAAGAAAAATTGTTCATCGGAAAACACGCGGAAGTGCAATAGCGCGAAATGTTTGCTAAGCTAGAAAAACGATAACTGTAAACCGCAAGCATCGACCGCAAATCATAATTGTTGATTAAAAATCGGTACGCAGGATGGCGATATCGTTGGTATTCGATGGCCACGTGAGGAACGTCGACAATTTGAAGTTGGACGTGTTTGTGACGTTCACCGTTGCATCGGCGACGGAACTACCTGCCGATACTTTTCTCACCCTTGTCCTGGATCGATGGGGCAGGAGATGGCTCGCTTGTGGATCGATGGTCGTCTCGGGGATTTTTAGTATTTGGGCGAGTTTGGTTACCAATAGTGAGTATCTTTGCGATGATTATTATGGAAATTTGATCATTCAGAGTGATGAGAATACATAATTAGTTATTCGTTTGACTGAATTGAGGAGAATCAGATTAACTACCTTTATAAAAATATAAAAGTTATAAATGGAATCACTTATTCGATAGAAAAATTTGGAAATATATATAATATTTCTGAATGTTACCAACATATATATCGCTTGTGTCGTTCACACTACATGGCTTATATCAACAAGATAGTAGAATTGCATTTTTAAACAATCATAAACGGTTTTGTTCAAGTAATTAGTATGTAATTAAAAAAACATTATAAAACATGTTTATGAAATAATAACATGTAAAATAAATTTATATTAGACTTATTTACTAATTATTTGTCATATAAATTAATCAACTTTCAAGACCTAATTAAAATTCGTCCAACTACTCTTTAGATTCGTACATTTTGGTTTGATTTCCTCTCAGTAAATTAAATAAATCACTATACCTTCGTCTTTGAAAGTACGTTTGCATAATTGCTTTGGGATTGACTGTCACGCCGGTCACGAAGGCGTTTGCATAATTGCATTTGGAGGTCCGCCTCCGAGTCTTGCATTCAAAGTGTTAACGCGTTCTAAAATATCACTTTACCAACTTTTCCTAAAAAAAAAAAAAAAAAAATACATCAATCAACGTGTTTGGTTTACAGACATTTACTCAGCATCGCTCGCAATTCTCGGCCGATTCTGCGTCAACATATCCTACAACATTGGTCTCCAATACGCAGCCGAACTTCTGCCAACAGTCGTTCGTGCACAGGGTGTTGCTTTGATTCACATAATGGGTTACGTCGCCAGTATTATCGCCCCATTCGTCGTCTATCTCAGTGTCATCTCGGATATACTTCCATTACTCGTACTCGGTGTTTTGGGAATCATTGGCGGTGGACTTGCGCTCTTCTTGCCCGAGACACTCGACAAGGATTTGCCGCAAACGCTTCAGGATGGCGAGGAGTTTGGCAAGGATCAAGGCCTTTGGGATATGCCGTGCTTGATGAAGTGAGTGAAACTTTTTTTTTTGTTTGAATTTAATTGCTTTTGTTGTTGAAATTTTTGAATTTGAAATTCGAAAATAATATAAGTGCAGTAAAGTTTTTTGATGATAATATTTGTCGGATGTATGCAGACGATTTTTGAGCTTTGTAAACTTTTGCACTGAAGTGAAGCTAAAAGTAGTCGTTCAGGCGGCATTAGCGCACTTGTATCGTTTCACACTAGGTGGATTATTTCAACAAGAAAGTAGAGTTGTATTTTCAGACAATTATAAACAATTTTGTTTAAATAATTAGTATGTAAAATCAATTCATTTTTGAAAAAAACAATATATAATAAATGAAATAAGATAGGTCTTTAAAACGTTTTTTTACAGAGAATCATAAAATTTTGTAAGAAAAACAAAGCTTAAAAATGTTCTCTAATTTTTCAGGAAAGCGGAGGATGTCGAAACTCCACCACCGACCATCAAGCGAAACACAACGTTCCGCACGTCGAGGCGAGCATCGCTTCGAGGTGAGACTTTCCGCAGCAGTATGATACAAAGATCGAGCATTCGATCGCGAAAGGGTGCAGCACGACAAGTCGAAGAGGAACGACTCTAGGAACCGCTTATCCCCCAGTCAAGGGGGAGACGCTTTTCCACGTGATTTCGATGGATTGTGATAAAAAAATTTTTTTTCTTTATTTTCTTTTTTTTTTCGTCAATATTATAACGGACTCTCGTGTCTTCCGAGTAGTGCTATAAACGAAGAAAAAAAAAGCTTAGCGATGAAAATGATGGTTGTGCAGTATTTTTTTTTCTCTCTTTCTCTCTCTATCTCCGTGTCTCGAGGAGGCATGAATATTCTGCGTATACGTATGTTTTATCGTGCTTTACTAAAACTTATAATAATTATAATAATACGAGTTACCTTGACATTGTCTAATGATATAAGATTTAATGATAACGATCATTGTTTATACACTGCTTTTGGATTGATAAGGCTCTGAAAGTAGATCGACGAGTGTATAAATTATGGTCCCTGTATATTTTTAGCGTCTTCCAATGCGAGAAAAAGCGTTGTCGCTCGCTTCAGCGCTAGTCAAAAAAATTTATGTATTCGCCGCTTTTGTCACTTTATTATTTTTTTTCCTTCTTTTTATAGTTACCTTTGTATTTTACGAGCGATGGTTACCGATGATTCGAGTGGAAAGATAATTGATGTGTGTTGTTTAGAGAATCTCGATTTTTATATGTTTTTTTTCTTTTGTACTAATACGAAATTCATTTCGAATTTTTATTATTCTTCTGAATGTTTGTTGTAAAATCAAAATTTGAGTGGGTGATGATTGTTGAAATGAGAGGAATACACAATATACCAATGTATTACTTTAGCTTGTAAGTTTTTATGTAAAAAGTTTAGAATATAATGCGTATACGTAAATAAACTCTAA
>JAWWMK010043972.1:0-11107 GCA_035047105.1 Galeopsomyia nigrocyanea
AATATGTAGCACAAAATTACAGCAACTACGAAAAGATATGTATAATTCAAGAGTTTCACTCCCGCCGTGCGTGCACTAATTTTTTTTGGTGACTTTAAAATTCGTGCGCGCATGGAAATTGAATCGACACGATCAATTCTTCACTTGCCTTGAAACACATAAAGTTTTCCATTGATTTGATGTGAGAAAAACACGTAAAAACGTTTATCCTGCAAAATAGCCAGTGTCAATTTCAGATTTTCATTTACAAAAATATATTTCCTCATGTTTTTTGAGTCGCTGAATCAAATGGTGCCATTAGTTTTTGTTCACGTAGCGACAAAAAAAGTTATAAGTCATAAATGTCTTAAAATTTGAAAAATCGAGTAAAATAGGACAGTTAACTGGCTTGTAACATCCATAATCAGTCAATTTTTTTCAATCATATGCATTTTCATGTACTCTGAGCTGCAGAATTGGATAGTGCCGCAATTTTTGTCTGCATAGCGATAAAAAAGAGGTGTAGGGAAAAATTGCATTTGCTTATATTTTTCATAATAAGTGTAAAATGAGAACGTTATTTTCAATAAGATATTCTATGATGTATTTTGAGCCACTGAATCTAATGGTATCATTGGTTTTTACTAGCTCAATCAAAAGAAATAGGACGATTCAAACGGAAATAATTCCAAAAGCTCAAAAAAATGAGTTTTGTAAAATGCAAAGTAATCTTGTAGCAATTGTAATTGTACTGAATATCTTTTTTCATCATGAAAAGTATAATGCAACAAGTGTATAATACTCAACTATTGCTTCAGTTGAGTATTCATACTTTGATAAAAAAAGTCTGAAATAATGACTATTTTTGAGAGAAAAAGAAAAATTATTTGTCACCTTACATTTTCTAACAATTTGATAAACCTATTAAAGATTATCATTCAAAAAAATGTTATTTTTCTATAACATATTTGGAAAAGGCTGCCAACTGCAATGGGGGAGTGCTTCCTTGAAGAGCGAAATAAACGATAATTTTACTTCGTTGGGTTGAAATTACTATTTTAAACGAGCAGATAAGAAACATATGAGTGGTGTTTTTGAGCTATAGCGAGAAAAAGTTAATTTTCTGTTTTTTGAATTGAAATGTTTGCCGCGCCTCAGCGCCGTACCTGACTCTCATAGTCAGACGTCTGTGTAAGCGCGCCAATATGCATTTTATTCAGTTTAATAAATCTAAAAATTTTTCTTTCACAATCAAATTCTCAAAATGTTCTATAATTTCGTTGATATGTGACCGAAACAAAATAAAATGGTTTTTTATGGGATTTTGTGGAGTAATCAGTGGAGTCTGATGATTGTTTTTTTTTATTTTAGTAGTTGGTCAAGCAATTTTGGATTTTGAGTTTTATTTATGTTTCATATTGGAGAATAATTAAGCATCTGTGATATAGACTGAGAGGAAATAATATATGGTTGAAAATTTCAAAAATTTTTCTTTTCATTTTGTTCTTCTTCGCTGACAGTGGCCGGTAAGGAAGGTTACTAAAGAATCTCGTGTCAAGAACCCTACGGTCGATAAAACAGATCCCTAGGTTATCCTTAGAGGGTAGTCAGAGACTCTTTAAAAGTAAATTTTTTTCTTTTCGTTTGTGTGTTGAACCCTTTGATCTTCTTTTCGAAGTGAATAAGGAGATGAATGCAAAATAGAATTCGGTTTTTGAATAAAGCATTTTTTATTTTATATATACGGAGAGTAGAAGAGTTTTTTTTTTTTGCAATTGAAGTTAGAAGCGGTGGTGAGTCTTATACGCTACTTCGAATTTTTAAGTATAATTTGAATTTATTTTATTTTCTCAGAGACATTTATTTTTTCTTACTAATATTTAAAGCCTGGTTGGGTATTCTCGATTTGAGGAAGCACAAAAGCCCGTAGTAGACTCAAAGAGTACTTAACGTATTTTGTTGATTAATGATTAGATTTCGAATTTTTGTTGTGTGGGTCTACTGCGCTGACAACTACCAAGGCTCTGTAGCAATTTAGCTGATCTCAGCGATAGAAGCAAATCGAGTACTTGAGTAAGTGTATATTGTCCGATGAAGAAACAGACTGTAAACAGTTCACTGAGGACAGTATAGTTTGATCACGTGCTTTTAAGTAAAAACACGAATTCCCTCAAATTAATCAAGAATCTACATGTTTTGCAGCAGTTAATTAATGAATGCACTGCATAATCTCTAATCAGTACTAAACCCAACGAGGCTACTTAACTTCCTCCATCCATTCGGTTTTGTCTTGGGAATTTGTCTTTTATACGACCGAACCGAGTGACTTATTTGGAACACGTTCGATCTGTTGTTACTTAACATCACCTCGTTATATGGTCATAGCTTAGTCGAGAAACGCGCGTGGGGCTCCCTTTGCATCTATTCCTTGCTGGTTCTCATGAGAATCATATTGTATGAGATCTCCCTTGTTCATTTTCGCATCCTTCGACGAGCCTCTGTTTTTAAAGGAGTTTTTTAAGGTAGTAGAATCTGCTAAATCCTGAACAATTGCCATCCCATAAGAGGATTTCGCTAAGCTCATTGAGTATACATTTCTCAATTGTGCGAGGCAGTCGAGTTGCTTCAAGATTGGAAGAACATGGACGATTAATCCAAAAATTGAGTCTGCTCGTTAAATAGGGCCACTAAAAAACTCAATTGGGTTTCTCTCGGAATATAGTCTCCTCAAGTACCTGAGAATCCAATCTAACCCTTCCTTCGTATGTTATTTCAACTCCTAGTAATCAGTTTTGAAGGTTTACCTGTTATGAGAAAATCTCTCTGAGGTAACTGGAGAAATCCTGAGTATTTCCTTCTACTAACAGTTAAAATTAAAGTTTTCTAGGTTCGGTTAATGGGCTCACCCGAAGTGATCGCCGGAAATTATCAACCACAAGTACCGCTTTCACTTATTTATTTTTCATTAATTTTTCGCCGAGTTGTTAGTTCGAACCACTTTTTTGATATTTTTGTTATCTGCTCCCGTCTGAGTTTTCCGATCTGCGATCTGCGTTTAATAACGTGAACGACTCGTGGTATCAACCTCCTTTTTGGGTTGCACTCACCCTTTCCTTTAGAGTTGATTCGGGAAAGCGGTGGCATCCTTACATTGATAAGGTCGATTGCTCGTCAGTTCATTCATACTGTGTAACGTGGTATTTGGATTATTACCAGATGTTACTAATTATTTATTGAGAAGTTCCGGTGCGGCGAGACAGTTCGTTCCCGTCGCTGATTTACGCAGAGTTGTGAGAGGAAATTAGAAAGGAGAATGACACGGGCACTCAAATGACACTCAACTCACAATCGATATATATTTCACACACTTTATTAACTAGATAACAATAAAACGATAATTAAACCTATTCAATCAGACGCACACACGCATTTTACTTTCATGGGCGAGACGCGACGGCGTCTCAGCCACCACAAATTCACGGGCGAGGACTCGAAGTCCTGCAGTCACTACACGGCGAGAGCTCTAGGTTCTGCAGCCACTGACACCCTCGACTTCGAGCAAGCTCGTCGTCACTGCACGCAGCGCGACCCCGAAAACCCAACGAACGACCGATTACTTACTACATACCGTAAGTGGAGAGCGTGTCCGCGGCCTCAGCTTTTGATCCGGATACTCTCTTGAGTGACCTTAGCACGTCTTCTTCAGCTAGCCTCTTCGCCTCTCATCCGAATCTTCTCTTCTCAGGACTCACGCGCGAAAACCACGGGCAAAAGATGAGCAGCGCGTCTTACTCGAAACTAGCGAAGACTCGAAATGACCGGCTGGCGCGCTCGTCTCCCTCTCTCGCCCAACTCATGGGCCCCCGGCGGCTCGCGCTATCTCTCTCACTCTCATGCCACGCAGGGCACTCGCATACACGCTCTCGCTCTCTCTCGTTTTTCGCTGAGTTGGGCTCCGGCGAATCGCAGTCGCGCGCGCGGCGACTCTCGCTGTCTCTCTCTTTCCTTGTAGCTTGGCTTGTGCCTAGTCCGTCGTCGACGTCGCTTCTTTCTCTCTTATAGTCTCTCGACTGCTTGGTTTCTCGTGCATCTCCGCCGTCGCTCGGGGTACCTCGAAAAACACATCAGCGATTAGTTTACCGCGAAATGCAAATGTAGCCGATCGCCGATGCCTACAGACGAGAGAGCGAGGTCGAACATACGAGAGTTTATTCTCTCGTCACAACTGGGACGAGAATCGGGTGCCGGATAGAGAGGTGTTTTCGAATGACGACTGTTGTTTGAAGTTTTTTTGTTCGCACTACACTTTTTCCAAGTGTAGATCGATTTGACCGGTCTGTTTACATGGTGCCTATTCTCAGGAGTGTCATTAAAAATTTTTTTGCTTTCACTGCTCTTTTTACGAGTTTCGGGCGACTCAACCTGGTTGGTTGAAATGGCGCCGATTCTCAGGAGTGTCGTTTAAAATTTTTTTGCTTGCGCTGCTCTTTTTTCATTTTGAGAGGCAGGCTGAGCATGTCGTTTGAAGTTTTTTCTCGTTTCCGCCGTTTTTATTGCATTTGAAAGGGCAAGCTGAAGGTGTTCTACTTCCAGGTGTTTCTGCAACCGTATGTATATGCATTGATCTCGAATACGGTTTCGTCTTGAAAATTCTTGCGATTGTTCGATTCTCTTTATTTGGTGTGTCGATCCTCAATAGGGTATAACTCGTAGATCGATTGAGCACACAATTCGACATGATGTAGATTTGATGGAGTGCAAAAACAACTAACGAGCGTCAATACTTTGTTGTTGATAAGTTGTCAGTTAAAGTACGATCACAGTATTTACAAAAAATTAAAATCTCAAGTCAGACTACGACCTATGATGATAAGGTCACACAAACTTCAGTAACAGCTTTTCGAATTTCCCTAGTCTCGTGAGTGAGACAAGGGGGCGGTCGTGGAGAGCTGTGGGGAACGACATCTTCCCACGAGTCTCTGCAATCAAGATCCTGTCTCGCTGGCAAGGCTGAGTAGCCTTTTCTCGGCAGACGTTGCCAGGTGAGCCGGACGTCTTGAGCGTTTGCGACTTGAGACTTAACCCGAGACTTTCTAATTCATCAAAATTGTGAACTGATATTGCAATAGTAACTATTCTGAGATCACGTCTGAAAGTTCAACTAGTTTGAAAAATTTGATCATCTTTGTTGGTTTTTTTTTGGTTTGAGAAATTGGAATTTCAGTAGATTTTTTATAAGAGTCAGATTTTCTGTATTAGTTTGTGATTATTTTTACGAGTTTTATCAAAAATGCCTGACGAAGGACTTCCCTCCAGCGATCGTCGTCCTGTAGGGAAGGGGGCTGTTAGAAAGCGCTATCCTCTGCGCAGCCAACCTGCTGAAGAGCAGAATGAGTCATGTGAGATACTCGATGATAGTATCCCTGACGTGAATCCACGACGCTCTCGAAACGTCAGTCGACGACCCCCTTCTGGAATCCTCCCTTCTCGAGATATTCCTCAAGTTGAGCGTGATCCGCTACTAGGCGAGGGTATACTTCATCGGGAAGAGCAGAAGAGCAGGAGAGGCGAGAGCGAATGGAAAAACGTAGGAGAATGACTTCAGATGAGCGCCTGAATGCTATCGATTAGATGTGCGAGCGGCTGCATGAACAGATTTTGGCAGAGCGGCTGCACTACAATGAGCTTCTAAATTGTCATCAAGACCTCCTTGAGGATCTTGAAGTTCAGGTTGGTGCTGATCATCGAGAGCTGGAGCGGCTGGGTGCAGTGCTGGATTTGGTTAGTCGGCGTTCTCATTCCAATTTCGAATTTATCGAGGGTCTGTCAACTGGTCAACAGGAAATTAGGGAGAGCTTGCGAGGTATGAGGCACGATCTGAACTTATTAGCGAATCGTCGTAGTAATCCTGTCGTTCGGGACAATCGTCCCTCTCTCAATTCGCGTCTCCCAGTTTTCGCAGCAAAAGCAGTCGATAAGCCGTTGCAGTTCATCAATGCAATCACCAAGTACGTTCAAGCCACTCTCAAGGAACTCTCACAAGGAACTCTTTGACGGTTCATATTCAGCTGAAGGTAACATGAGCATGTCAGACTATGTTTTACAGTTATATAACCGTGCCTGACAGCTTGAAAATGCACCAAATGAGTGTAGTATTATTAAAATGCTGAAACCTCATTTTGGCATCGACATCCAAAGAACGTTGACCTGTCAAAGAATCGAAACGATTAATAAGCTAATAAATATGCTTGACGATTTGGATCAGCTGGAGCCAATTAATGCCGCCAGGGACCCCAACTGTACGCTTGATTCTCATCAAACTTCGGTTTCGACTCCTCAACGTGCAAATGACTTTCGTAGTAGTAACGATCAGCGACCATAGGATCAGTCGCAGGGTCAGAATTGACGTGACCAAACTCCACCCTCAACTGGCAATTATGGAAATAGACCATTTAACATGCGTACGAATCAAGGGTACCAGGGTAGTCATAACTGTCAGGTTTCCCCTCGGGCAACAACGATGTTTCTCGGCGTTCTTACGGTACACCGAACTCTAGTTACAGGGAATCCACTCCAAGGAGGAAGTCCACACCTACTCGACAATACCAAACTAACCACTTTAGTGTGCAGCGAGAGGAAGGCGGCGAACTGCATCCGAGGGACCTATCTCCTCCATTGAAATCTGATTCTCCTCCTCAGGGAAACTAGTTCGGGTTGCAGTCACAAATTCGGATGCCACCACTGACAATGATTTCTGTTCTCAGTCTAGTAGCGCTGCAACCCCTTTTTCTAATCGTACTATTTTTGTAAATACGATTTTCGAGGACATTGAGGATTTCTTGCTATCTGAAGACTCTGTCGAGGGTATTCATCCACCACTGAATGGGAGTCCCGAACTTCTTTTTAAAATCCAAGACGTCTATGGAGTCGTTTTATTTGATACTGGCAGTAACGCCACTTGTCTTTCAGAAGCTTTCTATCTGGAAAATCTTTTTCAAAAATGTCCCACCTTTCCGGTGATTGGTCTAAAAGCTACTGGTTTTACGGGCGAAAAATCTGCTCGAATTAAAAAACAGGTACGAGCAAAACTATGTATAGCAAATATTCAAACGAAATTGAATTTTCTCTTGTTAGCTAAACTAGTAAAAACGTGTATTTTTGGGATAGATAGTCAAAAAGTTCTGGGAGCTAAGATTGACATTCCTGACGATCTAATTCAATTAAATGTGGGAGGGGTGAGTGAAGCATTCCGTTATTCTCTCAGTAAATTGATTTCAAACGATAAAGAAGTAATCAATGAAATTAGTTATAATTTTTCTAACACTTTTTGTTATGAGAATTGTCGCGATTGTTTCATTCCTGAGTTTAGTAAAGATTCTGTAGATCTCTTCGATTATGAAATTGATTGTAAGCTTGATACGCTAGATAGTCTGAGTGATGAGCAAAAGGCTCAGTTGATATCTATGATTTTTCGATTTCGGCATATTTTTCGCAAAGAATCTGATCGTTTCCGCTCTTACAAGCACACTCTCCTTTTAGAGGACGATGCCAAGCAAAGTTGAAAAGGCATATCCCGTCCCATTGAAATATCGAGACGCTTTTCAAGTCGAGATACAGAGGATGGATATGGGCATCATCGAGCGCTCCACAACTGATTTCATAAATTCTATGGTCGTCGTTATCAAGAAAGATTGTACTATTCGTTCTTGTCTTGATGGACGTATGCTGAACACACTTCTGGAGGATGATTATGGCGGTCCACAGGATATGGAGGAAGGTCTAAGAAATTGTTCAGTGGGGCGGATAACATCCTCTTTTGATCTCACAAAGTCCTTTTGGCAAATTTCTCTCGCATCTGAATCACGTCCTTGAACAGGGTTCAAACATGAAGGTTTCGTATATCACCACTGTGTAGTACCTTCTGGTACTAAAATCAGTGGAATTACTTTTCTCTCGCGTGTCTGACGAAGGTATCATCCTGACTTTCGATAAGATCATCTTTTTCCGAACGGAAATCCGACTTTTAGTATCCGATTTCTACTTTTAATCGTGAAAAGAACCCTTTCAATTTTCATTATTACAACATCAATTTTTTATGTGTGTACGTTGATGGAGTACAACATCCAGCGAAAGCATTAACGCCTAATTTTAGCGCTGGTAGTCAGTTATACGTCGACACATATCATAGTTTATACTCTGGTACGGGCATACACTATCTTAACGAGGGAAATCATATAACTCGAAGCGATTTTGCGAATGGATACGCTTTGTTCGCTTTTGACATTACACCCGATGTGGTTGCAAACGACCACACACATTGGAATCTGATAAAACACGGTAGTGTACGTTTAGAGCTCAGGTTTGCTGAGACATTGGCTGGTACCATCAATTGTATCGTTTACTCCGAATACGAAAATATCATGGAGATTGACGCTTCTCACCAAGTGATTGTCGATTTCAGCAATTAAAAAAAAAAATCGTTAGAGGGCGCTAATATATATCATCTCGCAAGTTTCATTTGCTACATCAGTTACTCGCGAGAGACGTCCGTGAGTTGTCGAGCGAAAAAAAAAGATGGATCTCGTGACTGACATTCAGTGTTTCAAAGACATCGATAATATTACAGTTCCGAAAGAAGTTGGCATAGTAGCTTTCAATGGAGATTTCAGCATACATTGGGTGTTAGCTGCAAAATCTCCGATATATGCCTTATCAAAAGACGTTCGACGTGAAAACAATTGGCTAACTGGAAATCACCACGGACTCTATTACTTTGACGGTGAAATCTGACCGTGTAAATTCTACAAATCATTGTGCGAAATAACAAAGAACGCAGAAAAAATTTACGTTCGAGGAGAAGAAAAGCGGAAGATGTTGAATAGATATACAGCGTGTGAAATTATTAATTTGGAAAATAACAAGGAGTGTCCATCATTCAGCGGCTTAACGTGGCAAGACAAATATTGCTTACACCACGCTTTAAAAAATCGTCATCTACAATACAGCTGCGCTCTCAATAACGCTTACAGGTTAAAGACCTGGTTAAAGTCACGCAGATCGGCATTCTCTGCCTGCGAGTCAGAATTATTCTTTGATCCTCCAACTTACCTTTGCCATGCAAAGCCTAGAAATTCTGAGATTACTGTCGTCGATGCCTGCACACGCCGTTGGAGTGTATCCTGCAGATCAGATTCCCAGGATGAAACCGACAGCCTTAGTAGTTAACACGGATCCTCATACAAAGCCTGGAATAGAGAGGATCGGGGGAGAGTGTGGCCAAACTTGTTCCTCGCGCTGATTGGTTGAGCGATTCTTGACAATATGGCGTCCATTTCCTTGTATATCTATATATACTATAGTCGAATTCAACTGTGATCTTGGTTAATGTTTACCTTCTCATTTTTGTTTTGTAGGCGAAAATGTTTGATCAGAACAAATTTTGTATTTTTTTTTTGAGCTGATTGAACTATAAAATATAGTTTAATAGAAACTTAAATATGTTTTATAATTAAAAGGAATTATTTTTGCATTTTTATTTTAATTAAATTTTAGATTCAGCCGTTCAATAGTAATGTCAATCATTTATTTATTATTTCATGAAATATTGCAGTAAAACCTACATGATAAAATATTCTAATTTAAAATGCGCGCGCTCTCGTGACGTCACGTTTGTACAATATGACGGACACATTGACCACACTCTCCCTCGACCCTCTCTAGCCTGGAGTGCATTGGGTCGCCATCTATGTCGAAAACTTTGGTAATGGCTTATTTTTCTATAGCTATGGCAATCCGCCATTTGTCCCCGATCATATTAACCGCTTACGAAGAAATTGTAAATCTTTTCGCTGGAATTCGATTCAGCTGCAAAGTCCTTTGTCAGACGTTTCCGGATAATTTTGAATAATGTTTCTTCGCTATATGACCTCTGGCTTAGGCTTCAAAAAATTCATCAGCAATTTTCTGCTGACTTGGAGAAGAATAACTCCATTGCGAGAAATTTCGTTCGGCGTCAGCATGAAAGCGATACGTTCGCCGACAGCGGTAGTTGTATTTTGCGGTGTTTGCAGAATTGCGCTTCTAAAATGTCTCTACTTTAATATCGTCAGCAATGTGTAGAATATATAAGACGAGAGGTCGCACCCAGGCAGCCAATCAGTTGCTCTTCAATCGTTTATCATGGCATCCACAGAGGCCAGCAAGCACCCTGCTTTGATAATCAACAGTCATTATCTTCTCAACAAGTCATTCTCGAAGAAGATCTACGTAGGAATGGAACGGCGTGCCACAACTCGCGAAGAAGACGTCTGTTACGAGCCGGTTGTTCGCCTACTCAGCGGTGACTTCGTCGGCATTAATTTCCATCCCGAAAGCTGGGAAAAATTGAAATCATGCTTTAGGAATATATGGCAATATTTCGAGGGGCATGCTGACTATTTGGCCGACAAAAAGTTCAACGGGATTGGATGGTCGCTGAGGTACACTACCAGCCATTCTGATTATGCCATTCTACTGGAAGAAGATTGGGTTCAAAGTGATGAGCCACCAAAAAAGAAATTTCGTCACAGCCTCTTTATGAAAAAGTGACTGTTGATAATTTGTATAATCATGTATCGGATTGTGTTGATAAAACATTACGTAGTTATTTCCCATTCGCGATACTCCAAGAAATTCGAAATTGCGAAGGAGGGAGAGAGTAAACTCATATATCCAATGATAATATAATTAGTCACTTTTTATTGAAGTAAAAAGTTGTATAAATGTGTCGACGTTTCGAGTTGAGATACAACTCATCTTCAGTACAATCAATTGGACACTCCGCTGTAATAAGTTTTCGCAAGTGGACACGCTGCCACTTTGACCACTGAATACCTTCAGTATGAAAATTCTCTCTGCGCTCTCTGTTTGATTTCTTCAGATATGACTAATTTCACTAACATATTGACTGGTGCTTGGAGAAGAAGCTTTATTTTCGCTTTTTTTGAAAATTTGGATTTTTTCGCTATAATTTTTTTGTTTTTGTCATTTTATGCTTCAATCTTGTTTTTTTTTTGTAAGATCTAAACCTCCTGCATGTAATCAATGAATAATTTTTGTATATATCTTTCATTAGAAATCATGGGGAGAC
>JAWWMK010043983.1:0-11105 GCA_035047105.1 Galeopsomyia nigrocyanea
CCCCGATTTATATATATGAGTATTGGCGTGTTTCCTTAAACATCCTTAGCGGAGATCGGCTCGCGACGGTTACTGCATGCAGAACTCAATCAAGGATATGACACCAGTAGCAACTGGTAAAATATGTGTTATATCTAGTCACCTAGTTCAAGTCACTTGCTCATAGTTGACTCGTCGATTTAATGTTTGAGCAACCTCAGCTAGCTATGCTTCTGTCTCTTATACTTGCGATTTTAATCACTAAATGCCATAGAAATCGCTATGTATTCTGCTATATAAATCGCTATGTTTTTTCGCTATGTGTATCGCTATGTTTTTCGCTATATAAATCGCTATGTACTATCTTTTACTATCTTTTCGTCAATACTATCTTTTCGTCTCGTTTATGTATGCGTAATGATTTGTCGATTAATGCATCGTATTGCTAGAATTATTCGCACAGCCTCGTGCACAGCTTGTAAGCAAATTGCACCAAGATTGACTCGCCGATTCCCATATCCGAGAAACTATAGCTACTTGCGTCATAAATCGCTAAGAAAATGCTTCATGAATCGAATCGCTATGTACTATCTTTCACTATCTTTTCGTCAATACTATCTTTTCATCTCGTTTATGTATGCGTAATGATTTGTCGATTAATGCATCGTATTGCTAGAATTATTCGCACAGCCTCGTGCACAGCTTGTAAGCAAATTGCACCAAGATTGACTCGCCGATTCCCATATCCGAGAAACTATAGCTGCTTGCGTCATAAATCGCTAAGAAAATGCTTCATGAATCGCTATAAACCGCTTCACAAGTCATTGCTATCTCTGTGCGTACTGATATCGCTGATGCGACATTCGAGCATATATAGCTGCTTATGTCAATGTATATTGCTTATCCACATTTTCGCGTACTGTCTGTGGGTACGGAGGGTGTAGTCTCCCCTTGTTAGTTCCAGCTTACTTCCATCCCCCATCCAGCTAGGGTTTCGGCCGTCGCTCGGCTTCTCGCAGATGATGTTCGTGCAGTTGTGAAATTATCACAATATGTAGGCACTTACATGTGTGCAAGTACCTTCTCGGCTACTCCTAGCCTCGCGCTTACGCGTCTACCTCAGTGCGTGTCCTCACGTTCATGCTCTGTCTATAGCGCAATTTTGTGCTCATATAACGGGTCAAGATACCACGTTACGAACAATATTTTATCAATCAAAAAATGAGTTAATTGAAAATATTGGAATGAACGGGTAATGGTCATCAACTGTAGGCAAATTTTTGATAAAATGAAATAACAGTTCTCTTAATTCAAATGACTATAGCTAAATACTCAAATTCAATACATTTATCAAGTGACGCGGTAGCGGCACGATAGGCGAGTAGGCAGAATGCTAGCCTAGCCGCGCGCGACACTCTATACAATACATAAATAATGATAGCATTGAAAAAATTAATCGATTATAGTGTGAGAAATTAATTCCAGACGTCTGTCATTTCTAATTTGAGATTAAGTTATATCAGCATGTGTGCACATTAAATGAGGGCGTAAAGGGTGGGAAACTCACTGAGAGAGAGATTTCTCAAAAACTAAGTTCATGAGTCTTTCTCGTTGTAGTCCCAGGATCCATGCAAGTTATGAGGTAAAATAAGTTCATATAGATTTTGCTAAAATTGGATTTTTATATAACCAATATACAGTTTACAAAGAGTATAATACATCAGAGTGAAATCATTGCATAAAATATTGAATTGAGTAGCACACACTGGTAGGCAGACGTTCCGTTAGGCAAATCTGTAATTACACCAAATAAAAATATAGATAAGCACATGTATCTCATAAATTAACGTTATTTTTGCACTTGTATTTCTAATCAAAATTTCCCGCAGAAAGTTTCTTTCTTATCTCGCGGTAGGATTTCTATAAGAGAAGTACTCAATAATATTTCACGGAAAGCATAAACGAAAATTGATTACTATCACAAAATAGTGAGTTTTCACACATAAGACATTATTCAGCCTCACTTTGTTCAACTCAATACTTAGCATTATACGTTGGAATACTTATACTCGTGACGTAATATTTTCCTTCAACCAACCTCAGTCAACGTGCTCGACTTTAGTATCCTCATTCATAGTTTAAGACGGCTAAGAAATTATCTCAAATTTATTTACATATGAGATATAATCGAATTGAGATTTTTAATAATTAGCAAATTCTCCTGTTCAATGTATACTCCAAAATTTCTAGCTGCAAAATTAAGCTCAATTGCCGATGTATACCGTACATATGTTTCATCTATGTCGAGCCCATACGTTTATCACCGAAAACTCAGAAACAGAGCGTTTACCTTGACAAATACCAGTCATCACCTTCTGCTATGTGGCGTCTTGACGAACAGGAGTAGGAAAGGCCGCACACGATTAGCATTGAAAGACAAAATCGAGAGCAGAAATTAGAGCACGTAATAGTAGCGTAACTGCGTAGTAGCGACAGCTAGTAGGATTTTACTGTCGGTAATCCTACTATGGTTGAGAAAGATTGCCGACGATCTTTATTACAAACTTGAAATTCTTAGAGCGAGGGAAAGCGTGCCGACTAACCCGTCCTACTCTAAGAATTCGTTAATGCTCGGAATTACTCGACGAGCCATGCAGAGTTTGAACGACGAAATATTGTCTCGTGTTCGTAAGAGGCCTTCCGAGTACTGCTCTAAGAGACGTCGCAGACGAGGCGCAGCCTCGCGGCTGGAGATGACTCGCTAGTAGCTATAGGTTAGGTAGCAGAAAAACGAGTGCCGTTGCAGACGCACGATACTTCGCAGCACAGCTCGGTTCTCCCACTTTTTTCCTTCTTCTCTCCTTCGTAGCGTTGGAGGTGGGAACCGGTGATTGGCTGATTCAATGTGTACGTGTTCGTGTCCGAAGGCACGTCAATTACCCGGCTGCGCATGCGCAAGTTGATGACAAAAGTGCGGCAACGTTCAAATTGTGAGTTGTTGCTAGAGCCGATGAAAATTTTTGTTTTGGCGTAAAAACACCTACCACAAGGGAAAAAGGAATTATAAATTATAGAGTTCTATTGTCAAGATAGACTAAAGCGCATTTTTTAGCAATTGCACCAATAGCTAACAGATAAATTATAAGATTTCGATATTGTTAACTTTAAGCTGGCTTTCTAGTGAATATGCTATTTTTGTTAATTTTTGACTAAGACTTTTAAAATTTTCAGCACATATTCTTCACAAAAAAAAAAGAAAAATTTTGACACTCCCCAGAACTTTTTTCATGGTTTCAAAGTCATTTGACAAGTATATTAATCTATTTTTGAGTCTAATTTCAACAACTCTTATGCGCATGCAGATTTGATCAAAATAATTTTTAGATGTCTCATTCTCTTCGTTGAAACCTGTAGAATAAAAGTTAGGTTGCAGATAATAATTTAATCAATTTTATACTGAAATATACCATAAAACATCAATAAATCTATCAAAACTGTAAATTCACCATATTTTTCAATCTATCTCTTAAGAGGAAGGCGAAGCGTACCCTAACCTATAAATTTGGTAGAATCCATTATACGTGATCAATTTCAATTTTTTTATAAAATATAATTTCGTACTATTCTTTAGATTATTCGTCATGCGGGATGACTGCAACAATTAATCAAAAGTAATATTGAATGACCATCAGTGATTACGAAATTACGCATGGAAGAGACCCCCCTCAAAGAGTCTCCGTAGATTTCGTTATGCTTGCTCAATATTCAATTTTGGATAATAATGAAGGTTATGCCACCTAGATTAAGGTTCAAAGAATGCGGTATGACTGCAATATTCTATGTGAACTGAAAATTATTGACGTATAATGGTTTTTCCCGAAGCCTAAATTTGCTCCGCCCTCCTCTTAAGTAATCGTATAACTGCCATACTTGAAGATTTTTTTTTTGAAACTAGCTTTTATTCCTTAACTCCCAATGAAGAAAATGAGCCCACCCAAAGTTATTTTACTCCATCCTATATACGCATGGAACATTTTAAAGTCTTCAAAACTACAAACTGAGAAAAACACATTTTAAGAAAAGAAAGTTAAACTATGGTCTAATTATTTTCAAGTAGCTATATGGATATTCTGAAACTTCTAATTGTATCACTCGAGCAATCAGATATAAACCAACACTATGTCCTGCTAAATTCCTGATAATAAAATATTCACTGGATCTTGGTTACGTATTACCACATTTTGCCGATTATTTTTTTTACTGCATAACTATCTATCACACTTTCTTACTGAGCAACTTGGAACTTGAATAATCTTATAAGAAATGAAAATAAAATTCATGATCTAATTTCACAGTTACTAAACATTTTTATCATAATCTGGAAACTGATGATTCTGCATGATGGGTGCTGACAATAGTCTATTTTCCCTTTATTCAATTACCTGTAAAATAAAAATAACGACAAAGTACTGAATTCTTTAAAAACTATCAAGGTAAATTCAATTGTCTTATCTAAAACTGCATCTTTTCTCCTCCTGCAATGAACTTATTTTCTTGGCATGTTATTCAGAAAAACGACCTGAAAAATTTACTGCTATTCATGAAACTTTGTACTTTATATCTATTTAAATGGTAAAGTTTGTAGTGTAATTCGAGCCCAGGTGGCACCAAGACCTATTTAAATTTAAAGTATTTAATGGATCGTAATCGATGACAATTTTAATACTGTATTTGCTATAGTCCAAATACTTTTTTTTCGACAACCATCGAATGTAAAAATTCACTCGTCACATAAATGATTAAAATCCAAATATAATTTTAAAATACCAAAAAAATCTTATTTAGCGATATCATATTTTTTTGTTTATTTATCGATTATAACGGGACGGAAATCAATGTATTTTCCCGCCGATATCTAATTATGTTGCGAGGCTAACCGCCGCCTCGTTGCTGTTGAATCTCGTCGCAGAAGGCTGAAAACGCGAAAACTCATGCAACGCCAAAATGAGGGAAAGGGTGATTTTACTAAAAGAAGTACTCACGATGTTCACTTCACTGACTTTCGTATATTATCAGAACTCATAATGTACAAACATATTCAAGAAAGGGCCGAGAGTATCGACCGCTGTACGAAGTAAACAAATCATGGAGAGAGAGACAAGTTCACTCCGCGGACTAAACGCACGCAATTCCTTCGCACAAAAACTCTTACTCACATATACGTGGGGTCGCGTTGATCAGACGTGATCCAGGGTACGACGACGATGGTGACAGCATCGACGGTAGCCCTCTTCGCCTTGGCAAGTGTTTAGTCGGGAAGCGTGTTCTTGCGTCTTGGCCTTGGCGTTGTTACTGTCGCTGTTGGTCGTGCTGGCCTCGCTGTGGCTCCGCTGCTGACCAGGGTACGCTGTGATGGCTCGGTACTCCGCACCTCGGCGATGACCTCGCTGGATGTGTCCTGTGCACACTCACACACAAGCACTCACGGCATTTCCCGTTTAACGTGCCGGAAAACTTTCACGATTTGGCCGAGCGCGTGCGTCTCGGCCGTCGGCTAGCCGAAATCCAACTGACTCTTAATCATAGGACTGTCTGTCCTTCTCTCTCGCTCTCCCGCGGCTATCTTTCTCGCACCTACACGGTAGCTGTCTCTCTCTCTCTCTCTCTCTCTCTCTCTCTCTCTCTGCGGCGTTGCATGCTCGCATCTTGATTCATCGATACAAACGTCATATTCAAAATCGCAACGGTCGAAAGTAATTAATACATTTACTAGCTGAAAAGCACCTCGCTCGCTCAGTAAATTAACAGTCATTTGTTCGGTTGAAATCAATCTTTATTTTCATCAAACTATCGAATTCATGGATTGGAATTTATCCATCAGGCAAAGAGTTGATCAGTTGACATTAACGTTTTTATTTGTTTGGTAGAATTCATCCACGTGGTAGTAAAGTACTACTTCATAAATTTGGAATTTTCTTAATATTAATGAATTATCGATGATTCAATGTTCAATTTATAATCCAACTGGTAATATATTCTCTCCCAAAAGTGACGAGTATAAATGTGTTTATTTTCAATTTACATTTTAATTTTTAAGTTCTCAGTATTACTTTTTAAATTTTTACGAAGTGAACCAGGACTTACGAACTCGAACTGGAGCATGCATAGTTTTATTTGATTAGTCAATTAATGATGGGACTATTATTTCCATTACTTTAATTCGTTGTCGAAATTTATACAAAGATAAAATTAAATTAAAAGCAATCATTCAAAATACTTTCAATTTGCTATTTTATTACAAAATAAATTATTGCATACAGCAGCAAACATGATAATAAAAAATTATAAATATATCATTAAAGAATTTTTTGCGCGTATGACTATAGCAAATGTATTTAATAATAATTATGAATAACAATAATAATATATGAATCCAATGAATAATATTTCATGCAAACAAATATATACAACAATATTTACAGAAAAAAATTCTATACAATAACACATAACTTATGAAATTCTATTATTGATAATTTTGTGATTATTCGTAAGTAACTACATAATATCAATAATAATTTAAATAATATGTACACTAAATATTTATATCACAAACAAAAACAATTTTTACATGTAATTCATATAAAATCATTTCATCTAAACATTCAATAAGTAATTTTTCCCAATTCGTTCTGGCCCGTCGATGAAAATCCGTTTTTCTTAAATATACTGAGCCAATGACTTATCCCTAAATTTATGCACATGGGGCTTATGGACGGATGCTAAAAATAAAATGTAGAACGGAGAAAAATACGATATCACATTTATAATTTTACAATTACCGAATGAGTTACAGGAATGGTAGTAACCCTTTTTTCAATCTCGGAATAGTGTCTCAACAGGCAGCAGTAGATGTCTTTGTCAAAGTGGAAAGTTCTCGATTATGTTTTTTGAAAAAAAAAACCAAAATTTATTAAAGACAGAATGTTACGAGGGATTAATGGATTATTTACAAAAAAAAAAAATTATAGTGTAAAAATACCCAAGATGTTCATTTTACCATCGAGTCTTGTAGGTAGTCCACTATATTTGAATCAAAATTATTTAGACGCAATGACCCTCGTCAAACATTATGGAAAACGAGACATATACATTACTATGACTTGTAATCCAAAATGGATAGAAATAACCAAAAATTTAAAAAAGCATGAAACAGCAACAGTTTGGTAACAGAATTGGTAAGACAAAAACATTATTTAGGAGATCATGTCGCTCATACATCAGTCATTAAATTTTAAAAAAGAGGACTGCCACATATGCATATGCTGTTATTTCAAGACAAAAAACGTAAACGTGATACTCCTGAAAAAATAGATGAAATAATCAGTGCCGAAATACCTAATTAATATACCTAACACATTTTATATAATATCGTAAAGCAGTTCATGATACATGGACCATGCGAAGAACAAAATATGAATAGTCCGTGCATTGGTAAAAATAAAAAGAAATGCACAAAAGATTTTCGAAAAAAACATAACAATGAAACTTCTTTTAATGTTAACGGATATCCATTGTATCGAAGAAGAGACACTGGTGTCACAATTGATTACGAGGGTAAAAGTTGTACAAGGGTGGCAGATAATAGATTTGTTGGTAGAACGGTACGTACAACCCATATTTATTGTTCAAATTCAATGCACACATAAATGTAGAAGTATGTCCTACTGTACAATGTATAAAATATTTATTCAAATATTGTTACAAAGGACACGACTGAGCTTACATAGAATTGAAAAGCATTGGTATAAACTCTAAAGACAATCAAAGTGATTCCAATAAGAAGAACACCGAAGATGAAGTATACAATCACGGCGAAGTTAAACAATACGTCAATACAAGATACTTATGTCCACCAGAAGCAATGTAGAGATTATACGAATACGATATATATGAAATGTCACATACAATCAAAAGATTAGCTGTTCATGAACAAGACTAACAAAATGATTATTTCCAAGAAGGAACAGAGGGAATGTTGTATAGAAAAAATGTTGGAACAACGTTAACAGCGTACTTTGAACTCAGTACTACTGACGAAAAAGCTAGAAAATATCTTTATTATGAATCCGTCCATCCGTCTCCCCACTCCCTCCCCACTACCTCCCCACTCCCTCTCCGCTACCTCCCCGTTACCTCCCCACTCCCTCTCCGCTACCTTCCCACTACCTCCCCGCTCCCTCGCCACTACCTCCCCGCTACCTCCCCCACTCTCTCCCAACTCCCTCCCCACTACCTCCCTACTACTTCCCCGGGACATGTGATATCAATGGATAGCTGTCGGTGAAACCTAATCATTGGCGGTCGAAAAATTCGAACCATCATGGGAGAAGCATCAGGACGGCAACTTAGTCCGGACGCTCCTGGAATCAACAAACCATCAGAAACAATGGTCTATCCTCGGATCGTGAGCATGAAAGTGGACATGTGGTGATATCAGTAGATAGCTCTCGGTGAGGCCCAACCTATCATGGTTCCAGATTAAATTTTCAATCGTCCTGGGCGAAACATTGGGCGAAGAAGTGCACCGATCGGAATTCCCACCGATGATTTGTATCATCTTAATATAATATACGAATTTCGTCGTCCGTTACACCATTTATCGCAAATAATTTTTTTTTTTGCATTGAGGTTTGATTTTTCTTACTTTAGAATACACATAGAATCCATTTCTGCAATACAAAAAAATTTATTTTTTCCTCAAATTCGACCGTCAAGCTACCTTAAAACACGATGTCATATTCCAAGCAAACAAACTTTAAAAAAAGTAAAATTCGGCAAATAGCCTTATTTTTTCATCTCATAAATAAAAAAAAATATGTGGCTGTACTGATTATTCTAATTTAACTCTTACGTGAACACCCGGGTACTCGGGTACCTTACTTTTTTGCTAATAATTAAAAAAAAAAATTTTTCGACTTGAGCGTGCGGATTTCCATGATCTAACACATTCAGAAGGGATTTCCATACTTATATTGGAAAAAAAAAATTTACTATAAAAAATAGGTTTGAAATGCGGCTACTCGTGGGGGAAGCATCCGGGTACCCGAGTACCCACTAGGTAAATATAGTTTCGGTCATCTGAAAATAAGCTGTAATGTACATAAATGTTATCGTTAGGTAACATAGATTAATAAATAAACAATTACATCAATTCTCAGTGAATACCAAATAAAATTAGGACTTTATTTTGTACAATCAGGATACAAAACTTTGGATACAGAGAGTTCATCGCATACCGGCAATTCACACAAATTTTTGGGCTTTCCCAGCGCATTTTGATTGCTAGTTTGTAATAAATGTGATAAGAACTAGTCACTTGTTTCCTTCCAGTGCTATCTTGTCGCAAAGATTCTTTATCAGGAATAAGAGTAAGGGTAATTTGAATGCCGAGCACGCTTTTGATCTCAAGTTTTGTAGAATGGTTACGCATTATTTGATCGTTTGAAAAACGGTCTTCGATGAACGGTTTTGCTAATTCCTCACTCAGTTGACGCAAGAAAGTACGAAGCTCATTAGTTCTTTTATTGAGCTTGTTGTTATTTTTATTATAAATTACGCATGCAGCAAGGGCACAACGTCCAATATATTGAAAAACATCGCAAGCGGCCACATCTGAGTTCGTCTATGAGTAGTAGTAGTCGGCTTACCATTTGATCCATTGTGTCTAAGCCAGTTTTATACTTATTATAATAAGTAATCATATGGGGCTTTTTCTTTTCATCGCCATTTACTGTAGCATCAGCATGCATGGGCTTATTTTTTTTATTGTACGAGTAATTGTCAATTTCCACGATAGTAAATGTTGAGCAACAGGTAAAGTAGTGAAATAATTATCCATGGTAATATTTCTACCGCTGCCTTTGAATAAAGCTGCAACTTCTTTTACAGCCCTTTCTTCTTGATTTTTTTCTCGAATCCTGCCAAATTTGTGTACCAACTGAATCGCAGCTGCCAGAGGACTCTACTATAGAAGCCCAATGCTATAGAAATATAGCTCACTACTAACATTTCGCACACCTGCCGACCGCCAAAAGTAAAAACTGGCTACGGCCCACCCGTACAGCGCTCGTAGCCTCTGCTCCGTTTTCTCTTCGCGTCTAGTTGACTAAGGCATGAAAATAGTTCAAATGCTTTATATTATGTTGTTTTGATTGAGTAAATTGGGATTGAGTAAATTTGGAGATTGGGCCATTCTATTCATGTCTGCAGTTAATAACTAATAAAAACTGGTAGTGTGTACCCGGGTTCCAATAACTAATAAAAACAGATAGTGGGTTCCCCGGGTGCTCAACAACGTCGTAAATGTTGAGTGCTCACTTAAGGGTTAATCTTTTTTCAGCCTTTGCGATTATTGCTGCGATTACATTCAAGTCTATGAGAAATTAAAATGAGGAAAGAATCTGTATATTGTCACGCGTGAAGGGTCCTTGAATCTTCATTCGCTCGGCAATCGAGGTAATTGTGAAGGCGGATGGAGAAATAAATTAAGTGGATATCGGGTAAAATGAGTTTATTCCTTGAGATAAAAATTGCGTGTGAGAGAGAGAGAGAGAGAAATGGCCCTACTTATCGTTACATGTAGCGGGCCACTGGCTAATACTCACGTGAGAATGTAATTGAATCGCGTACGCGTGGTTTGCTCTTACTCGAGCAGGGACACCAATGATCGATATTAAGATAGAAAGTTATCGTGCGGTTTTAAGGAGTCCGTTCGCGTGACGATTCGTGAAATGATCTGTCTTCTTGAGTGGCAATTCTTGAGTGATCTATGTTGCTTGTGCCAAAATATTTAATAGAAAATGTAATTACATACGTCACATCAAAATTCATTTGAATGAAAGAAAACATATATGTACTAAGTGTTTAAAGTGGCTTTCTAGTGGAATTTTGGCAAAAAATTGAATATTTTTTTTATTACAGAAATGTATTCTGTGTATATTTTAGAGTAAAAAAATCGAACCCTAACATGGGAAATAATTTTTTTAACCGTAAGATCAATAAATAATTTAAAAAAAAATTTACCGAAAAATCGCATTTTTCCGTTTTTTTTGTTATAGCGCCTAAAT
>JAWWMK010043994.1:0-11104 GCA_035047105.1 Galeopsomyia nigrocyanea
TTAAATCGCGGCTCTAAAATCTTGGTATTGACGAAAATAATTTTTGAAAACGGATTTAGAAAGCTGAAAAGACGACTCATAAGAAAATAATTTTCTGGAAACAAGAAAAAATTAAGTACCATGATTCCTTGCAGAGCAAAGTTTTGCAGGTGCATGTCGAAAAATGTAAGAAAAAATTCAAAGTTTTTTAAAAAAAAGGGAATATTGTTTAACAGGTCATTGGATAGTCAAAAATGGTTGGTGTACTATCTTTGACAATATTCTAGAGATCCAGATTTTTTGGCATTGTCCTTCATGAAAAAACCCCAAAGGTGCCATTTTACCCCACCTTCTCCTATACGTATATATTTTGCTTAAATGTCATGAAACACTGTCAGTCTATTCTCTTTTTGCAAAAAGTTGGCCGTGTCGTTAAAAAAGACGTTATGTATTTTTTTATCGAAAGATATTTTTTATTCGCCAGTCACGAGTAAAAGAACATTTCTGAATTTTGAAGTTACTGGCTCACCAGTATATTTTTTAATTCCAAGATATCAGTGCCTACTTTGTCGAACATGTTTTCTACCGTTTGGTTTTCATTTTTCTTGATTTTATCGATCAACACTGTCTTCGCAAACGGTAACCGATTACATATCAATTTTTTTTTCAATCACAATATCAAAGCTAAATTTCATATAATACAGCTAGAAGATCAAAAAGATCACCGATACTCGGAGGCACCCTTGCCCCTCCATATGAGTATTCATATTCAGTAGCTATATTCCGCTCCAACACTAAATACATTTGCACCGGTGGTATAATCGGCGAAAGATACGTTTTGTCGGCTGCGCATTGTTTTGCAAATCGAAACAATGAATTCAAGCAAAAGAATTTTGCCGTCATCGCCGGAACAAACGACTTCGCACGCATACGCGGTCGTTACAAAGATCCAAATGCCGTAAAAATCGACGTCATGGACGTTTTTATTCTTGCTGATTTTGATTATAATACCCATAGAGCCGACATAGCTGTTGTGAAAGTTGAGGAAATTTTGCTCTTCGTTTATTTCAAACTCTATTATATGACAATCTACAAAGTTTTGCATGTTTTAATTTCAGCTGAAAAAGGATTTGAACACCAAAAAGTATCGCATGCAAACGTTGAATCTGCCAAAGAAAGGGGAAATCACCCGTGTTGGTCAATTAGGATTTGTAGCTGGCTTTGGTGTGTGCAAAGTTCAAATGTCACAAATTGGCGGGGAAAAGATAGTGGATTCGCTGGTTTACGACGGACAACTTCGTTACGCAAAAGTGGAGATTATCGATAAAAGCAAATGTCATGCCAAACCGTACGGGAATTATACAATCGAGCATTATCATTTTTTGGGGAAAATGTTGAAAAATAGCGACCAGATTTTTGGAATGTGCTATGTAAGTTATTTTTTAAAATACTTAAGATGTCGCAGTTCACTTATAGATTCATATTATTATTGATATTAACAGAGTGATAGTGGCAGTCCTTTTGTAGACAGCTCGAGGACAGTGATTGGCGTGATGATAGATAGTTTTGATAAAGGATGCGATGGAAGAGTTTTGCCTTCGATATACACTGAAGTTACGAGTTATATCGACTTTGTAAATGATGTTATCAGTGAACGTATTTCCAACAAAACATGCGTCAGAAATCTTAAAAACGAGAATTCAAAATGCACTATTTTGTGAGAAAGTGTGACTAGATACTCAAAAAAAATGATGAATACTTTAATTCTTTTCATGATTATAAATTTATGATTGAAATTTTGTAAAATATTAGTTGAATATGAATAATAAAGTTGAAAAAAAATGTTTTGTGTTACTTCCATAGACGATCAACAAATTTCCATTGAATGTAGAAAGAGATTTCTTCTCTTTAAATTTTCAGTCAACTTTTTGTTTGCCAAATATTGAGATATGGTTCAAAAATCATAAATTTTTTTATTGGAATATTTTTACTCATTAATCACGCTTCTGAATCATGTATGAAATTTGATGTAGCTGGCGTACCATGTATTTTTTTAATTTTCTGGTGTCTCGTGCAAAAGTCGGTGCTCTCTCGAGCCCGCCGCGATTCGAGTTTCTAACTAATTTTAATACTATTTAGAGTCCACATACCAAGTTTCGTCAAAAAATTACATTGTATTCTGAAATTATCAGCCGACAAAGTCATTGGTCACGTTTCTGTAAATGGAAAATTTAAAAATGGAATTTTGTGTGTATGTTTTTTTTAGCCGAAGAGGTGGAGAATGCATTTTAGGCGCCATGTCAGGAGCTATGCGGGACTCCCCGTGTGTGGGGCTTCCGCATGGATTTTTACCCTTTTCATCACTACTTTGTAGGGTCTGCCCCATGGGTCGCACTCTACCTCTTCAACCAGCTCTCTCCAGCAATGTGCCTTATCCTTTTGTTTGCCTTCACCAGTTTGAGCCGCGCTACGTTGTGAGATTCCTTTAGGTCTCTATAGTGCGGCTTTTTCCTGGCTCGCGTGGCTTTTTTTCGAATGTCTCTTGGAATAGTTCCACGTCAAATTTATTCGCATTCCACCCTCTGAAGTTCAGCCTTTTATATGGAGGTCTCTTTTTGGCTCGTTCCACTCAGCACTACCCAACTGATGAGTCGATGGTCGATCATATTGAATATGTAATGTACTTTCCAGTCGTTTCCTCCTCTAACCAAACAAAGACATCGTGTATTTTTTATCGGAAGATATTTTTTATTGAGGCTGTCACGAGTAAAGAAGAGTTCTGAATTTTGAAGTTACTGGCTCGCCAGTATGTATTTTTCAATTCCAAGATAATGATCCTATCAGTAACTACTTTGTCGAATATGTTTTCTACCGTTTGGTTTTCATTTTTCTTGATTTTATCGATCAACAGTGTCTTCGGAAACGGTAAACTATTACATATCATTTTTCTATCAATCACATATCAAAGCTAAATTTCATAATACAGTTAGAAGATCGAAAAGATCAGCGATACTCGGAGGCACCCTTGCCCGTCGATATGAGTATTCATATTCAGTAGCTATATTCTACTCCGACACTACATCTTTTAACATAAATAAGATTATATCCCAATGACATACTCTTTTTGCGTGTTCAAAAACATGATATCGAACCTAAAAATACTGTAAGTAATTCGTTCATTTATCACTACGAAATGTAATTATTTAACATCAGCAAGATATTGTTGCTACATAGCTGATGATAAAAATTTGGTAATAAAAATAGAGATGAATAATTACTAATGAATAATTACTATAATACTTCATCGAACTATGTAACATTTCTTATCAATGATGTACTGGTAAGCTTCTCGAATCAAAACGTTTATCTAGAAAGTTTTGTAAAAAAGCGAACGTCTAATCGAATTAATTACAGTGTTTTGAAACGATTTCCTCAAGAAAGTAAACCATTATAGATCAGCTTTTCCTTCTTCGAATATAATTATAGACATCTGCAACGTTAAAAATCACGACATAGAACTTCCGTTACACTTTAAATATTTATAATAGATATCACGAAGGTGATGCATGCATATATAAGAAGAAGTTGCGAAACACTTTATCTTAAAACGCATTTTTCGGTTCTTTCAAAGTTCAGCGATTATTTTGTAGACCTGCAATGCCATGCGGAGTTCAATGAAATTTCCAGATTTCTCAACTGCTCGCGCAGTGAACTTGATAATTTTTCCCACAGCCATTGAAAAAAAAAGAAGAAAAACACCTGCAGCTGCTCGCCAATTACAGATTTTCTCGTGACTGTAGGATGTCGAAAAAAAAAAAACCAAAAGGATATCCTTGGTGAACTACGTGATATGTGGAGTCCTCGATTACTCGCTGCATCAAGAAAACTGACCTTTTCGTTGTAAATGCAATGAGCAAGCGAGGACGTACGAGCGAATCCATTATCATACACCAACTCATTGTCTTGTGCTTTTGTATCACATGGAAAATTCGAGGCTTTTTCCCGACAAGATGGATTGATCATTGCAATTTTTTTATCAAAAGTTCTTATCTGATTTTATTTTATGTATTTTTTTACTTTTTTTTTTCATTTTAATACAATAACCTATCTAATATACGTATAGTATTATGTATATTAAAGCAATTTAAAATTATGAAAAGTAGGACTTTTCAAAACTGTCGAGTGTAAAAATACGACATGAACTGACTCACCGACAATAGAATGTAAAGTGCGGCCATGAAAAGGATGTATGTACATGCTGTATGCAAGTACTCTTGAAAAGGACAACAAAGACTATTATGCGAGGCAGTTGAATGATGCAACCAGCATGCATTTCAACATTACACTCAAGTCTAATTGACACGTAACCGAATTAGCTGCAAGCTTTAATTTCACGTTAAGAGTCGTTCTATGCGAATGACTCTTCTTTTATTTCGTTTTTGTATTAAATGTTTGTTGATACCTACATTATATTTTGAAATTACATGTTTAATTTTTTTTTTTTTTAATATTGTTCTATATAATACAGAAACGTCGCTATAAATACCTATAAAATTTATTTTCATTAAGCTCATAGAAAAAAAAATTTCAAGTTTGAAAAAGAGTATTTTTTATTTGCTCACACGACCATGTTTAATCTCATAAACTTTGTTTATAAAACGGTACGCGTCAGCTGTTAACTTTGCATCAGAAATAACTGCGAAAAAATGCCGAGCACGTTCGCTTTTGCACGCGAGATTGAAGCTGCAAAACCAGTTGACGCAACAATTTGTCTAGTTTTCCACTTTTATTTTACACTAAAAAGTCTGACAACTAGTTCAAACTGTGCAATCGACATGTAAAATAAAAATTTTCTATCATACTGCGATTCTGGTCTGATGAGTTTGTTAGATGACTTGAAAAACGCAAGAGCGGCGCTTTAGATTGCTAATTACTCGAGACGACGACGGCGGAGTAGCCTACTTTCAGGCTTCAAAAGACGCTAAATGATGCGCAAGAGAGCAGCTTGCACGTTTCTTTTTTTCAGGTCGGAGCATTAAACCTTTCGCGTCGTGACCGATCGATGAGAAAACCGCGTTTGTTTGATGTAACTTCTTCTTTTTTTTAAATCCCAGTAAACACGCGAAAAAAAAAGTACCAAATAAACTTACATTATCTGCGCACTCGATTAACAAATTTGGCCAGCAGGCAGTCTTCTCGCGATAAGTAATGTAGGTTATAATATAAAGACAAACAGATATTACAAAATTCTCTATAGTGAAAACATGTTTATAGGAAATAAAATTGACGATGTGGTGTAAGTAGGTGAACGATTCCATTTCTCCGACGAAAGTGAACAAACAACGGCAATTTCTATATAGCGACGTGTTTTTCCCATTTTTCTTCGAAGCAAAAAACTATATACACGTCACACTTGCCCTCCCCGAGTAACAAGTTAGTGGTAATACGTAGAAAGCCGATAACAAAACGAGTGCGTGCGTGCTATATTACAAATCCAAACTATGACGAAGATTCACTCTATTTTTTTACGATTCTTCAACAGCGTCTTAGTGGGCTCGTCGTACTAACTAATTAAACGAATGCGCGGACACGTGAAACACTCGAGATGATGATGAAAAGGCTTTTCTGAGGGTGTCTACGTTTGTACAAGCGACGCGCAAAAGAAAAGCTTCGTCTCGTCGCTTGCTCTCTCTATGTTTTTCCAAGAGTGTTTTTGTGTTATGCCGTCGACGACGATCTTTCTCGGATGTGAACTCGGCTTTGAAATTTTGTTTGCTATAGGCCAGAGACTGCGATGTTTTGTAAACTTAAGAGTGAATGTGAAGCTTGCAGTTTGTTGTTGTTTTTTTGTCGGAGCTTTATGGTCTTTTTTTTTGTTGTTTCATGAAAAGCAGCAGTAAAAAAAATTCTCGAATTTGCGACTGTATTCTTGACTGACTTTAAAAAATTAATTAATTTAAGAATATTTCTTTTTATAATGCAAAATTTATAATACAAAATTATATTGTATATATTTTGAAAATCGAATCTTTTAATGTTGAATACAAGTCATTGGCTTCAATTTAGTTTATCAGTGATTCAATTTAATTTTATTTATCGTGAAGTATTCAGCTTTCTTGATTGCAGGGAAAACCTACCGGGAAAACCTGCCAGGCATTAATTACTCAAATAAATCAACGCTATTTAAACTTTACTTTTCTTGATTTTTAATAAAAAAAATCAGATAAATTATAGTTACTCCAAACAATAAATTAAATTTACATTTTTTTTTTTAATTTCCGGCCGACAACCTTTTTTTCTGAAATATCGACACCTACAAGCTTGATAGCCGCTTACAACTTTCTTTCGAGTCACGCGCGCGCGCTATATGAAAACCCATTAACCGCTTACATCAGCATATCGCGTATATCCAAGAACCTGCCTAAGTGCACGAAATTTCAATGATCCGGAAAAGTAATAGTCAGAGATCACTGACACTCCAAACGAAATCCATAGATCAGATTGAAATATTTTTTAAAAACATTGTACGCAAAATATTCGCTTAACTAACGCGGATAAGTTATATTAATGAGCGACAACGAAGTAAAATTACAACATAATCAAAAATCGATGCGCGATACGAAGCAGCAGTTTGGTCGTCTAGACGGTTCACGCGTATTTCATGTGATATCTCATGGTCGAAGTTTATGTATGCATGTACATACGTATTTCTCTTCTTTCGCATCTTCGCAATCGCACTAATGAGCTAACGAATATAAATATATTTCAATGAATGCGAATATTCTCAAAAATGTTTCATTATTTTTTTGGGTAATTGTAGACAAACTATCATAGTTTTCTTGTTGTTTTTTACGAGATGAATATTCTATAGATCTATGATGGAATAGAATCATTAATATTGAGATTGGAAAAGTTTGTGATCTCTATTAGTAATCTATAATGGAAACTTTTTCGTTCTGGCACTACCGTATTTTTTGAGAGCCGATTAAATTTTAGTGAATATTTGATTTGATTTATAATTCCTTCAATTTAAATCATTTCAAAATTTTATTTATTCACCTATTCAATCCATCACATAATTTTGCAGCTAAAAAATCAATCAATCAAAAGTCATTTTCGCATCGATTTTTAAATACACAAAACAATCGCGAAACATCAATTCAAAAACTCACCAAAAAAAAAAGTATTCGCAATTTTAAAGCTCAATTATCTCAGCCTTTCCGAGGTTTTTGCTCAATCAGTGACTTCACGACTCATTTAGATTTCATCACGGTTAAAACTTCGCGTCCTTCCCTCTCTCCTCTCGTTCTTCCATACACGCAGCAGCCCTAATGTCTTTCCCTTCCCTCGTGTGTTTCTTGACTCTTTTTTTTTTTGTTCGTTGTTGTTGAGAAACGAAATCATTGGCCGCGGCGGCAGTGGGAAAGAAAAAGCCGCCTGCTGCACGCTCAGCGATTCAGTCCAGTTCAAAGTAGTCGCGGTTTCAGCATCTTCCAGTATAGCAGTTCGATCTCTCTCACTCTTTTACTCTCAGTGCGCGCTTATCGAGGAAGGAAGGCTTTTTTAGGAAAAATCTATCTCTCTCTGTATGTACGTGTGGCTATAGAGAGGGAGATATATATACCAGATTTATCTAGAAACAACGGATTTTCACTCGTTTTCGTCCGATTTTACACATTATCAGCTTGGCTATAATATGCTAGATTGATAAAAGTCGGCGAAGAGTACGATTATTTTATACATTGTTTTTTGACGATAGACATTATTGAAATTGCAGACTTTTATTCTCGTATTTGCAATTAAATACACTGTTGTTGGATAATAATAATCGCGTGAACTTTTTCGTCGAAGTAATTCGAATCACCTTCGATAAAGAATTATCAATTATTCGGTACCGAACAGTCTGAACTTTGCCTCGTCGCGATTTCGACGCAATCGAATAATAAAAAAAAAAAAGAAAGAAACCACTGATCTGCAAAAAAAAAATTGAATAACAAACACACACACACAGACAGACATTCACAGCAGGTGAAAGTAAGCTAGAGAAGGAGAAAAGAAATACTGCAAATAATTTTTTCGAGAGAAAGAGAAAAATGCCAAGCAGTAAAACGCGAATCGCGATTATCGGAGGTGGTGTGGCTGGACTTGTGGTAGCAAGACACGTCGTAGCCAGACCCGAAACTTACAGTCTCACCCTGTTCGAGCAGACTGGCAATATTGGTGGTACTTGGGTTTACACCGATGAGACGGAGACTGATAAGAATGGATTGCCTGTTCACAGCAGTATGTACAAGAATCTCAGGTGAGAATTTTTTTTTTTCATCTGACGAAACGAAATTTTTGCGATTTAATATCAGAATGAAGATATATATGGGTGTTGTCTATATATAGCTTTGTAGTGGGTATTTTTGTGTATAATTATCGGAATGAATTTGTATAAGTGAAAGTGCTACGCTCACGTGTGTTTGCGAATCGAATAAAATGAACTTTTTAATTATTTGCGCGGTACGTGATATAAGAAATTATCATTTTTTTGTATTTGTTAAGGTCACAAATAATAAAAATAAATGCTCAGTCAATGCTAGCAATCGAGTAAATCAATGAACCGATATATTTTATTTCTAAAGAATAAAGTATTATTCATTCGATTCGTTTACATTATTCAAGCGTCCAAATAATTTCCAAAGTATTTCGTAAATCGCGAATCGCGGAAATTCACGTAATAACAAAAAACTCGTTTCCACAATTTACAGGACGAACCTGCCGAAAGAGATAATGCAGATTCCGGATTTTCCTTTCGAAGACGAGGAAGGTCCGTCCTTCGTTCATCACAGCGTAATACGCAAATATCTTCTCGATTACACGGCTCATTTCAATCTTTATCCTCACGTCAAGGTAAGCAACTAATTCGCCAATTAGCTCGATTTTTATTCGCAAAACGAAAAATTTATTTTATAATTCGCAGCTTAATACTCTCGTAAACCACGTCGAACCCGAAACGTTATCCAACGGCCAAGTGGTTTGGACGGTGACGTACACGGATCTGGCGACGAGCGTTGAAACGACGAAAATGTTCGATGCCGTTGTATTGTGTAATGGACATTATACCGTTGGAACTGTACCCCATATCCCTGGTATCGAAAGTTTCAAGGGTGCGACCCTTCATAGTCATCAGTACAGGAAACCAGAGGATTTTGCCGGGAAAAACGTTTGTATTCTCGGGGCTTCGTGGTCTGGCATTGATATCTGCCTCGAAGTCAATAAACACGCGAGGAAGGTACGAATTACTATATTTTTTTTGGTTTTGTTTGATAATGTGACTGAAAAAGTAATTTTTTGAAAATTAAAATTATTTTTTTTTGCATTTCAGGTTTACCTCAGTCACAATTTACCCGAGCAGTTAGACACGAAAATGGGTAAAAACGTCGAACAAAGAGCCGGTATCGAACAAATTATGGGCAATACATTCATCTTCCGCGATGGATCGTCCGCGCAAGTCGACGTACTTATCTATTGCACCGGTAAGACAATTTTTACTTTAGAGTTTCTATTGTCGTTCAGTCGCATTCAAAAAAAAAATAAAATTTTTTTTTCACGTAGGTTACCAATTTACGTATCCCTTCATCTCGCCGAAAGTTGAAATCCGAACGGAAGGTAATCACGTCGAGCCAATCTACAAGCATCTCATCCACATGGATTGGAAAAATTTGTTCTTCATGGGTCTACCTGCCATCGTTATTCCCTTCCCGATGTTTCACATACAGGCGCAATATATTTTAGGCGTTATCGAGGGAAAAATCAAACTCCCGTCGTCGAATCAAATGCGAGACGAGTACGAGAAAGAGAAACAGTTGTTGATGGATCAAGGCATTGCCGTGAGTATTTATTTCACTTTTAAATTTCTCGCGTATAAAATATTTTATTGAATGAATAATTCCCGATAATTCGACTATACAAAGTTTTACTCATCGAACATTGTTTATAGAGCACGCTTACGCTCTTACCAAACTCGCGATTGCCTTAACGAAGAAAAAAAAATCGATATCGTATATGACACTAATGAAAAAAAAAAAAAGTCCGATAGCAAGTTATACTCCGCGAGATGCGCGCGAGCTGTTGTAATTCTTCCCGTTTCTTGAGCGTAATATAATGTCGTAATTTTTCCACATACACATACGCAGCTGAGGCATATCAACAAGATGTGCGATCGACAATGGCCCTACTACGAGGAATTGGCAAAAGCTGCCGGTTGTTCGGGTTTCAGACCGGTGATCAAAAAAATCTACGACTACAGCAATCAAATGCGCCAGCAAGATTTCACCACCTACAAGAATTATCAATACAGGATCATCGACGATGAGAATTTTGCGGTTTGTTGCTGTAAACCTTGTTAAAAAAATTGAATTAAACGATCATAATATTTTTTTTTGACAATGAAACGTAGGTATTAATAGATGCCTCGATGATTATTAAATTGACATTCCTTTGTGGAATATTTCTGATTCATAATGTTGAATTATATATACATTTTGGATAGTGGGAATTGGCAACCAAAAATTTTTTCTTTGGTACATTGCTGATTTCCAATTTCACAATCATTCACGAATGTATATATGCATTTGCGATTACGGTGGTAATTATTATATCTTAGTCTTACTGCCTGATATTTTACTTTTATTTTCATTTATATAATGAGCCACGATAATATTATACTATTACTTGTATTTTAATGGAAATATGTATATGTATTTTACTATATAAAGCATATATCTTATTTTGCTAAAATGTAATAATTTAGATTTAAGATATTATAAACTTATGTAATCTTTCACACGTGATGAAATAAAAAGAGAGTTATTGTATTTAAGAAATGGCAATTTCATTTTAGCTATAAATGAAAGAGAAAAGAGTGAACGTTTTTGAATAAATAGATCGTTTTCGGATAAACATACTATATAGCTTCACAATCGTATTTCTAAAAAAAGAATTTCGGCAATCGTGCGATGGAAATAATAGGGCCGCATTTCATCTTTGTTAGCCGCATCATCGGGGATCTTTCTACCGCCAGAGGGGACACTGTACCTTGGTCGCAAAGTGTGGGAAAATTCAAATTCAATGGGTGTAG
>JAWWMK010044005.1:0-11098 GCA_035047105.1 Galeopsomyia nigrocyanea
TTTCGTATCAGATTCATCATTATATCACGCGTGGAAACTATAAAGACGATGAAACACTTTCGGAGGAGCCCCGATTACGTAAATTATTGTATATAGTGTACGGTGCGGCGCAGGCGGCAGGCTTCATAACCTACTCGCTTGCGTGCCGCTGCCGCGACACTGAATAATAGAATTGATAACGGATGGGATATTTATTGGAAAAAAACGAATAATTATTCAGCATATTCTCTAACCTGCTTCCGCTCTTTTTTTCTTGGCTACAACATTTCCAACATCTTGAATGCACCTTTTGAGCGATGCAACGAGTGACGCAGCACGATCCGTCAATCCCTCGTGAAAGATTCCTGAGATACGGATATCTGTCAAATCAATATCCTTTTTTTTCGTTCTCTCGGCAAGCTACTGCCAAACCTGGAAGTTAATATAAAATCGAAATCAGAATTACTTCCGAAACTATACAGTATTAAAGTGATCGTGAATTTCTTACTTTTCTCCACTGCTCTATAGATCCCTCACCGCCTATTGCATTCAAGTTGCTGACGATTTCCAACCACAGCCGATTTTCTTCGGCTTCGTCATCAATTTCCCCTCTTGCTAATTTTTTGTTTCTCTCCATGCTGGATATCAACAATTAAGTCTGTGCTGCATTAGCTTCAGAAATTTCAGTTCTAAAATAACAATATAGCTGAATTAGTTTTTTGAACTTAAGTAATTGCATACTATTAACAAGCAAATGCACAAAAGATCTATGTTAAATACATATTAATTTTTATTGAAAGTATTTACAGATATAGAGACATCTTTTTCACCAATGTAAAATCAAAATCCGCACTGATTGATTAATAATATCTATTACGTAAGTTTAATGTAACTATAATTATAGTATGATCATTAAGTTTAGATTGCAGGTTATAAATAAATATCTACTAGGAATATACGAATACCACTTGAAAAAGGCGTGAGCTTGAGTGGTAAAATGAACGGTGATTTATGTTAAAACTTTTTGAAGCAAAATAAAAATACAAAAATACAAAATCAAAAAAAAGAAACCAAAAATAAAACTACAAGCTAACTAAATAGCCGGCATAAAAAACCCCGTCTTCGAAGGGGAAAAATCCTGCTATTTTACAAATATATCTTAACCGAATTATCTAAAAATGAAAATAAAAGCACAAAAAAAAATGAAAATAGCAAAAAAAATCTTATCGAATAGATTACCATAGAAGCAAAAACAAAACAAAAATAAATGAATTTAAAGAAAAATTAAGCGGAACACAAAAAGTATTCGAAAATGCAAAAAAAAAATCTAAGTTCAGAACACGCACGCAATTACAAAAAAATTAAGAGCGGAAAAAGAGCGACTTGCTTAATCAGAGTCCTAACGCACATTGAATTCAAGAGAGTCGCAGCTACACATTGCAGGTCACCGCTACGCACAGTAGCCGAATTCTGCCGCCCCCACTTCACACTTGTCGTCGCAGTGACGTCGGCTCTCGGCCGCGCGCGTAGTTTTCCTATGCGCCTTCGATCTCTGCCCCCACTCTCCCGCCAGCTCGGGTCGCTCGCCAACCAACTGGGACCAGGGCTAGCACTAATTCGTAGCCCTCCCCGTAAAAATCGATGATTTGATCCGCAATGTCCCGGAAGCCATACGCTTCCTCGAGGGGTCGAATAAATAGCCTTCGTGTGCCATGTGCATCACGAAGCTACAGTTTTGGTGCTATGGCAACGAAACGCATCTGCGCTCGTCCACATCAATGTGTCGAGCTCATCCCAGCAAACGAAAGCGCAAGAGCAGAGACCAGCGCACGGATTTATTACATACGTCCGTTTACAATCGCAGCATACGCATACTGTTCGCTTAAAATTGCCACTGATACATACTCCTCGAATACACTCTTACATTCTATACGCACGCTCTATTCATTTTCTTTCTTTTTCTCATTTTTTTGTATACGTGCAACCGCTGTTACACTCACAATTTTTATAACTTTCCGTAAATCAAAATCAATAAGCAGTAATACAAGCATTTTTATACTTCGCAATAGAAATACAAACATAAGTAATAATAAGATTAACATACATTTCCATCATAATAAACAATTCTCAAACTTATAACTAAGCGCAGATCGACAGTTTGAACCCAGAGAGCAGCTTTATTACTATTTTTTGTTGCGCAAACGCATCCAGTCGCAGAGCTTTTGTTGATACGAAATTCGTTGTTCAAACTAAACCAATGCCAAAGATGACGTAAAATCATCGCATCGTTGCTAGTGCGTCTCAGCTAGAAAAATCTTGAAATCAATACCCTTTGTCCCGATGGAATTCGAAATATAAATATCCATTCGGTGCGATAGTGAAAATTTCAAAGCGTAGGCATAATTTCAATTGGGAGCGCAACACGCGGCAACATTGCCATCGCACGATAACGCGACAAAGGCGGTTTTACGACCTATTTCAATCGAGCAGCACTTAGATTTTCGGGGAACGCGTGCGAGAAGAAAAGTGCCGAAAACGTCGCGAGAACGAAACCACGAGGGGAAGTCGAAGGACAAATGCACCTTCGGTCGTCTCCTCGACCGCTTTAATTGATTTAAAACTTAAGTCACTCGTGCTGGTTGCGCTTCTAGCATCCGAGCTGCTACCACTACGACCAGAGTACGAATCACGGAATTATTTAATCTCTTTTTTTTAAGCTCAATCACCGGTAAGCAGAGTAAAATATGAAAGCGGAATTTTTAGCGTCCTGAACAACCTCCCCCCAGTCTAAGAATTCACGCAATTTTAGACTTCATCGAGGACATTAAAAATCCTTATAAGTTTATGCACGGGCCTTGTAAATTCCTTCTTGGCTACGCGCAGCTTAACTACTCTTACAATATTATCCGACTTATTCGGAAAAACCTCCACGATTCTGCCAGTTTTCCACAAGTTAATTAACACTACGTCTCCAACCTTCAACGCAGGCACCAGCGCGTGCCACTTTCGACGCGGTAAGAGCGTGGGCAAATATTAACGTAACCACTTCTTCCAAAAGATATTCGCCATATTTTGCGCAGTTTCAAAGGCTTTTCGCGGGTTCAAGATTTCGGATTCGTACTTTTCGAAACGTAAGTGACCGGACGATGACCCGATCAAAAAATGATTTGGCGTCAATGCCTCTTCGTCTTGTGGATCAACTGACACATGAGTTAACGGTCGCGAATTAACCATGTGTTCAATTTCGATGAGCAGTGTTAAGAGCACCTCTCCCGACGGGACCTGATCATCAAGCGCATGATTCAAGGCATCCTTTATCGATCGAATCAATCTCTCTCAAGCTCCCCCCATGTGTGGAGCGTCGGGAGGATTGAAGTGCCATTTAAAGCGATTTTTCTCTGCAAATTGCCGTTGTTTCTCGGGATCAATGCTAGCGACCGCGTCTTTTAACTCTTTATTAGCCTTTACGAAATTAGTCCCGTTGTCGCTGTATATCTCGCGTGGGAATCCCCCTCTGCTTGCTAAACGCTGTATGGCCATTATCGCCGAACTTGCATTTAAAGTATGCGCCAATTCCAGGTGTATCGCTCGAGTCGTCATGCATGTAGAGAGCACGCCCCACCGTTTTTCCCGACGGCGTCCGATTTGTCCGAGCATCGGTCCAAAATAATCAACCCCGCAGTGCGTGAAAGGTCGTTGACTATGCGCCAAACGACACGCTGGGAAGTCTGCCATCGGCGGCTCTACTGGTCTACCTCTACGCAATCGACAAAACACGCAATGCTTCGAAAGCCACCTGAGTCTCGTCCGGAGTCTAACGATATAAAATTGTTGTCTTAGTTCATTGACTACGGTCTGATTATTGGCGTGATCGTACCGGCGGTAAAATTCCGCAATAAGCAACTTTGTCGCGAAATGAATCGCATCTAAAATTATAGGCTGATTCTGAAACCGCACAGACAATAGTTTTGCTGCACATCCCCTTGCTCGTATATGCCTTCCTCGTCTAAAAACGGCGCGAGCCCTTTTAGCTTACTTCCGCGTGAAATTTCTTTGCCCTTGCGTAAAAGTTCGATCTCAGGTGGAAAATATGCGGATTGAATGTCGCGATACCAGAACTTCTCGGCCAAGACTACTTTTTCTTCGGGCGTTCTATTTTCTACGCAAGCTAGCAGCGATTGTAAGGGACCAAGCTTTCGAATCAAAGATCCTTCGCGCATCCGTTGCGCATTATCACGCCAAATAAAAAACATCTTTCTCACTCTTTCAGCATATAGTCTTATCCGATTCTATCCTAAAATTCTGTATCTAACAGAAAAAACGCATTTACTCGGATCATTAAGAAGGATCGCGCCTATAAATTCTTTTCACGACTCTAATTCATTTATTTCTTTTTTCTCGGATTCTTGTAACGACTTTTGTAACGGCCACGTTTCCTCCTCTTTAAGTAAAAATTCAGGACCGACGAGTCATCGATCGCCCGAGCGCATCGGTTCATCAGATTCGCGTGTTGCGTCGTCCGCTGGGTTTAATTTCGTGGGAACCCAACGCCATTCATCGACTCTCGTCAACTCGCCTATTTCCCCGAGCCAATTCGCGACAAATATTTGCTTGTCTCGAGCGTCTCCGCGAATGCAGTGCAAAACGGTAGTTGAATCCAACTTAAAAACCCTTCTTTTAACCTGAATTTCTAACTCCTTTCCGATTGTCGCAGCCATTCGTGCACCGAGCAAGGCCGCTTGCAATTCTAAACGCGGCACCGTCATTGGCTTTGTCGGCGCGACTCGGGACTTCGACATAATAAGCGAAATGCTCACCCGACTTTCAGCTGTGTTCGTTCTCAAATACGCTACTGCCGCGTAGGCCTTCAAGCTGGTGTCACAAAAAACATGTAATTCGGCTTTTGAATAATCAAAGTTCCCAAGCAGGTAACATCGCGGAATTTTAACTTTTTTCATTTCGGCTAAGTTCTTTAACCACGTAAGCTAAGGACGAAACTCCTCTTCACGAATGTGCGAGTCCCATTTTACACGACTACGCCAGATGTTCTGCATATTTATTTTCGCTTGAACGATAAACGGTGCAATGATGCCCAGCGGATCATACACGGACATCACTATCGGAAAAAATTCGCGCTTCGTAGTTTTGGTCTTTCCGTGCAACAAATCCGGTCGTATTTTATTCAAACCGACGTTAAATCTGAATATATCCTCGTTCTTATTCCAAAACAATCCCAATACACGTTCCTCGTCGTCGAAAAGATTGACTTTTGCCTTTTGATTAACCGTGTCTGCGTCGCGCACCTCTTCAACGACACTCGCCTCATTCGACGCCCAGCCGTGCATATTAAAATTTGCTTCTTTATTTATCATACTCACTTCCTTCGCGTACGCGCTTTTTTACTTCAAGTACAGTTTTTCTGGACGCCAGGTAGTCGCCCATGTATCTGTTTTTCACAATGCTATGCGCAGCCTCAGGCATTGTGTCAGCAAAGCATTCGGCATTTTTATTTTTAATGTAAATTGCGCTGCACGGAGACGATTCAGAACCAAAAATCAGGCTCGTGTTCTCATATTCGTCCGGCTCATGAACTCGATCCGCCCCTCGCCACAGGAATCGCTGCGCCCCGCGATCTCCCTCTAACAAACTAACTCGGAGATACATATCTTTTATATCGGCTATCACGGCTACCAGAAATTGCCTAAAGCGCAACAAAACTCCAAGCAACGATTCAAGCAGATCCGGCCAGTTTCGAGCAAATCATTCAGCGAAACTCCCCCCGTTTTCGCTGCTGCATCAAAAACTAATCTCACTTTATCCGGCTTATTAACGTTTTGCACGCCAAAGTGCGGCACATACCATATACGCAGCCTTTTTAAATCTTTCGGAACTTTTACCGCATACCCGTTCTCGATCAAGCGCTCTATCTCTTTATAATATTTAGTAGCGAATTGCGGATTTTTATCTAACTTCTTCTCTAACAAATGCAGACGTTTGAGCGCTGTTGACCGACTATTTATTTCTGGCATCAAACCCGACTTCCAAAGCAAGCCCGTCTCCCAACCCTTACTCGTTTTTCGCGATGTTGATTCTAAAATAGACATTACTCTTTCATGCTTACCAGCTGCCGAAACCGTCGGAACTACGCCGAGATTCTCAAACTCTATGTACTCGTTTATCAATCTATCCAATTCGCCCGACTCTTACTGTTCTGCGTCTCTTTCATCGCTGTTCATGCAACAAGTCGCGAATACCGGCGAGCTTATGTCAAGCTCTTTCCCTTCTTCGAGATACCCGTGAACCGACCAGCCAAGCGGCGATCGCGAAAGCGCTAATCCGCTAAATTCAAGCAATCTATTGCTGTAATCGCTCCAATCTCCGGTACGCGAATAATTATTACTTGCGCTGACGGCGCTTTCGCGTAATGCGCGCATCATGTCGATCAACGTATTTGACAATAACGAAATCGCATTTTCGTTCGAATTCGCCTTACTCGCACTTAAATTAACGCCGCTATTCACGCTACCTTGAGTACCAAGTCGTTGAGCTGCAGCATCGCTGTTTGCGTTATCAGCATGCAGTCTCGAGCAGGCGATGATCGGAGATACTGCAAGGGCCGCGTTGACATCTGGCTGCAGCGGGTGTGCCGGCGGGGGCTGTTGTATCTCCGGCGGCGGTGTCATCTGCCGCTGTTGTCGCCGAGTTGTCCTTGGCATTCTTTGCCCACCACCGCGTCCCCTTCTCGCCGTCGGGCGGGCGGTACTCTCGGCAGCGACGGCTGCAGGTGCGGCCGCGAATTGTCCTCGACGAGGTCGTCTCACAGCCGGAGCTTCATCGGCCGTTGGCGCTTGTCGTTTCCTCGGTGGCATTATCGATAAAAACAAAATATTGTAAAGAGTAATTGAATTTCCATTCTAATAAATCCGAGTTTTGCAGAAATTACATCATGGAAAGTAATGATAAAAATGAGTGGTTCAATGAACTTCTCAAGCCAAGAATTACTCAAGTGAAAATTGATTCGGAAGGACTTGAACAAAATGTTGCCGATAAATATCAGTTATTACAAAACTTCAATGATGCATCTTCGTGTATGATTCAAGATACGGTTTATTCACGCACTAATGTATTTTCAAACATCAATTATCCTGAAAATTTTGAGAAAAATTGAGATGAATGTTTGTCAAGTTTTTCTGAAGCGACCGACTATTCTCTCGATAAAATGATTAGTTATCGTTTTAATAAGGATGCAGAATATGAACAAGAAAATCTAATAAGAGAAAATTGCTCTTCGCCTGTTGATAATATTGACGTAGGTAACGTGACAGACATATTACTTCCTTCCATAGATAGCAACAAGCCTGACAACAATCAAGAATACGTCTCTGATGTAAAAAGACTTAACAATGGCTCAAAAACTTTAAACAGCGACGAAGAGCCTGATAATATCAACGAATCGGTTGACGACGTATACTTAAGTAGCGATGATGAAGAAGCGGCTAGATCAACTCAAAGTAATTCTGAAGACGAGACGAATAATCATGATGAAGAGATTGAATGTGTGATTCCTGATGGGAAGAGAAGAAAATATAATATCACAGAAAAATTGACAAGAAAACGAATGTGTAGGCCTGCAAAATGGCAGAAAAATGTACGAAAAAGTGCTGTCACTCATGGTCTAGAATATAAACATTGGAAGTCAGACGATATAGTACCTTCTCGTACGTTGAAGAGATCGTGTGGACCCGGATGCCGGTTGAAATGCGACACTAAAATAAGCGAGGAGCGAAGAAATGAAATATTTGATTTATACTGGAGTATCTCAGTGCAGTCAGATAAATATAATTTTATAAGTCGACATGTGATCGATACAAATCACGAAAAAGAAAAAAAAAAGGTCATTTTCAAAAAAATACTATCTCACCAATGAGGAGGGTGTGAGTGTCGCCGTATGTAAAACTATGTTTTTGGACACTTTGAGCATTAGTAACACGACAGTTGAGACTACTTTGAAAAAATTAAGAGGCGGAACAGCTGTGCTGAAAGACATGAGAGGGTCGTCTACAAAAAATACAAATAAGATACCTGAAGAGAAAACAGCCTCTGCGATCGAACATATAAATATGTTTCAGAGGGCTGAGTCACACTACACTAGAAAAGACTCGCAGAAAGAGTTTCTAGAAGAAACTCTCACGTTGAGTCGAATGTACAGAATGTACCTTGAATAAGCTAAGGAGAATGATAAACCGACTGCATCAAAACATCATTATATTGACACCTTCAATACCCAATTCGACATTGGTTTCATGAAGCTGAAGAAAGATCAATGCGATCATTGCGAAAAATTCAAAAATGCTGCAGAAAATGAAAAAGCTTAATTGGAAATCGAATATAATCGGCATATCGACAACAAAACGAAATCTCGACTAGAAAAGGAAAATGACACTCTGTTTACGCAGGAAAATCACGAGAGAACAAGTATAATTTGTTTTGATTTCCAAAAGGTACTAACTACGCCGAAGTCTGAAACAAGCGTCTTGTACTACAAAAGAAAACTCTCAGTTTACAACTTCACGATTTTTGATATTGTACGTCATAAAGGTTACTGTTACGTTTGGTCTGAAGATGATGCGAAAAAAGTTTCGAATGAAGTGGCAAGTTGTCTTTTACACTATTTCGAAAAAGTGGCGTCTGACGGTATCGATACGTTTTTATTGTATTCGGATAACTGCACTGGGCAAATTAGGAACAACTATCTATTTTCAATGTATACCTACGCTTCTGCTAAGTACAAAATAGATATAAAACACACTTTTCTTGAAGTCGGACACACCCAGAATGAGGGTGACTCTGTACATGCTCGAACAGAAAAGTACGTAAAAGGTCGCAACATTTATACTATGATCGAGTGGTGTGATGTTATTAAGCAAGCAAAAACCAATAACTCCAAATATGAAGTAATCAACGTCACGTACGACATCATCTATGACTTCAAAGCACTAGCTGAAAATCAAAACTGGAGTAAAATTACGACTAAGAACGGAAAAAAAAACAAGTAGTCCTGTTGGTATTTCAAAGTTTAAAATTGTAAGGTCTTTGAAAACTCAACTGAATCAGCTCCAATTTAAGACGTCATTTGAAGAAGATTACATAACGTTAGCTATCAGGAAAGAAAAGGAACACATAATTGTGATGAAGTACAAGCTCTGCAAAGCCTATGATTCATTGCAAGGTCTTCCGAACGCTAAGCTGAAAGATTTACTAAGCTTCTGTAAAAACAGTATAATACCACCTGTATACCACGACTATTATAAATCGTTTAACATTAGATTAAACAAAGAAGATGAAACCGAACATGGCGAAGAAGACGGAATTTAGTATTTATTTTAGAACTGTAAATATAGTTTTATTACTTTTCATGATGTTACATGTATATAATACATTCATACAAAACTGTTGAAAATAAAGTTTATATCTCTTTAACCTTTCTTAAAAAATATTTATAATGAAGAGATATCTTTTTCTTTGATATTAATGCTGAAAGTGGAATGATGCGAGTTTGATCAGACATAAATTTTTTTTTAATTTTACTTTCTCGTTAGCCGAAAATTTAAATACATTGCCTAATAAGTATTGCGATCTCAATGTGCTCGACTTTTCGGCTTGAAGTATGACGATTCAGCGATTTATTCGTTATAAGGGTAATGCGGATATAACCTTGTTAATTCGGCGGCCGAGATAGTGCTGTTTTGCATTGGCCGCCGAGATAGTGCCTTTTTGAATTGACCCGCGAAATAGTGCTTTTTTGAATTGACTCACGAGATAGTGTCATTTTGCTCTAACCACTGAGATAGTGTCTTTTTGCTAGGGGCCATCGATAAGTTATTCCAGAATTGTGATAAGTGCTCAGTAGTTGTGAAAATAGAATATTATTATAGTTATATTTTGGATACTGTCTGGTAAAGATGAAGGATTGCAAACTCCAAGTTATTCAGTCTAAAAGTGTGAAACATAGTTACAGAATAGAAATGTTAAAATGTTCATCAGCACAATATAAGACTATAAATCCAGTAAATATTTCGTTCTTACAAATGATATGAGAAAAGTTATTTTATTTATATCTGATTGCTCGAGTGATATTATTTGAAGTTTCAGTGCATTACTCACACGGTTACTTGAAACAGAAGTGTTGATAATAGTGATACTGTGTTGTTAATTGAGTTTCGAAGTTGAACTGAAAGAAAATATATATGTATTAGTATGATGAGTTATTCGAAGAATGATATAAAAGTGCTGTATAATTGTGAAAGTAGAATTTCATTTTGAATACTGTCTGGTGAAGATTCAGATTTGCAACTCCAAGTGATTCAGTGTAAAAATGTGAAACATAGTGCCACAATAGAATTGTTAATATGTTTATCAATAAAATATAAGACTACGTAAATAAAATCCAGTGAATATTTCATTATTACAAACGATATGACCAAAAGTTATTTTATTTATATCTGATTGTTCGAGTGTTATTATTTGAAGTTTCAGTGCACACTGTTACTTGAAAAAGAAATGTTGATATTAGTCTAGTGTTTATAAATTTGAAGAGGAGCTTGGTGTTATTTTAATTATGAAATTAGGGTATCGCATAAATTTTTTTAGTTTAAATGGATTTTTCTCAGTTCTTAGTTTTTCAGTGTTTGTAATGTTCCGTGCGCAATAAACTGTGAGCAAAATAGATCTGGGAGCCCTCTTTTTTTCCTTAAGACTTGAAGAACAAAACTTGCTTAGCAAGAAAAAGGCATATCAAGTCCAGTATACGGTGGGTCAAGAAATAGACTGAAAATTAGGGTAAATTAAACTAAATTAAAGGTTTTTAAGAGTTTATTCATGTTTTGAAGTGTAATTCAGCTTGAAGTGATTTAAAAAAATTTCTTTATAGCAAGTTCTATTCCTGGAGTTTTAAGGAAAAAAAAGAGCCCTCGAACAATAATTTAGGTCAAAGTGGATGCATGGAACATTTTGAACTTGGATCTAATAAAAGCTTAAATACTTGGCTAATTCCCAGCTATTTCAACATAGTCATATCGACCACTCAACCGATTTCGTTCAAACTTCGTAGGCTTATTCT
>JAWWMK010044016.1:0-11092 GCA_035047105.1 Galeopsomyia nigrocyanea
AACACTCCCGGCCGTCTAGGTGGCGCGCGCATAGGGAGGGATTTTCTTGTTTCGACGGACGGATGGAGGGAGGAAACGCGAATTTTCGACCGAAGTAGGAAGAAAAAAAAATTAACATGTTGCATTTTATGGACAGAAAAATTTGTCATCCATTTTACCGTATGCATAGTCAATATATGGTCTCCACGTAGTTGACAATAACAATAAATGTATTTGGTTCGGAACGAGGGCCCTGTGTGAAAAGTAAAACGTTTTGCTTTTGCGATTTTTTTCAATCGAATCGCCATTTAGTGACTTTCCTCGCAGTTTGCAGTGAGAAAACAATAACGCAGCTATAAGATGACATTTTGGTCAATCGATGAATGCGTTTTCTCAGCCAACTTCCTCAGACGGCTCCAATAAATAACGGCCGCGGTTGGAGTGTTAATTGTGGCATCATCGCCAATGTCGCGCCTCATCAGCCGTGGGCAACAAAAATTAATACTATAATCGCGCCTCGGTTGCAGTGCGCGGCTATAATGAATTATCGCCGAAAGCCGGCGCAATGCAAAAGTTATTATCCGTACATAAATATGTAGAAAATTTGCAAGTTGCGTACATGTCTTTTCATCCTGGCTGAGCCGGTGAAATATTTCGTGCAAGAATTAAAGATTGCGCATGGCATCGCAATTTGTAACCGTATAAGCATAGCTGCCGCGCGAGATGAGACACTATAAATTGGATAATTAGGAATGCGCGCGCGGAGCAAGCAAGCGAAGGCGACGAAATGAGGTGCGATTTCTGTGTTCACTGCTGTATTACATTGCTATTTCGGTATCTATGATATAGCTGTTGTTCTTAAATTCGATTCACAATTACATTTCGAGCGTCGTCGAACCATTCAAACTTCGATAGAAGTCAATCGAATTGCCCACCGCCAGGCAAACGCCCCCGTAGCTGCCGCGGGGCTGCTGCAACCAGGCTCGCGAGTCTGATAAGCGCGTAGCGCTAAAACAGGCGCTCTAGCTGCCAGATGATCATATGCAGGGCTGCTGCAAAAAGCTTGAAAAAAACGCAAGTAATGGCGAACGTTTGCCATCTACTAATTGTAGCTGTGCGATTACTGATGGAATAAAATCATTTCAGTAGGATTGTCAGTTTGATTTTCACATCGGATTCATAGTGTTGAGCAGTAGCGACGCTAGCAAATTGTTAGGAACTAGTACAACTACAATATCGACCCTATTTTAATTGCGCGATTGCAGTTGCACTTTGCAGAAAACGACGCTCCACCAGAGTATCATAAGAATAGTTGCCTTATTAGCGCTTAACTGCTTTCATTGTAATTGCACTACTATTCATTTCACAATATATTGGGAACTTTAATAGACAAGCCGCGAACATCGCTTGTACGATTTGTACAGCTGGCGAACAGCTATCGAGCTTGATTCTAATTTTCCAACTCTGCGCAAGTAGTAAGACGGAGCAACTGAATTGAAAAGGACTGTTTCGTCGATATACCGCTATATGAGCAATTCCACACAAAAACTATCTTATTTCGAGAAAGTATTTTCAAATATTCAAACTGCGTGCACTCTTCCAATTTTGCGAATTCATGCGGTTCTACAGGGCACCAAAAAATTCCTGATGCTCTGGCCCATTCTCTCCTTTCTATGTGACACCCGCATTTATTTGCCTGTGGAGGTGTTAAAATCACATGGAAACTCTGACATCGATAGAAACGAAAAGCTGAGTTTTTGTGGTTTCCAATGGTTTTTAACATTTAATAAGACAAGAAAAATGATAGCATTAATCTGACTTCAGGAATTCTACGCCTAAAAATACGTAGGAAACTACGTAAAATTTATTGAAAGTGCCAGATTTGCAATTTATATATTGTTTATGCACTGTGAATACTTTGAAAAGCTCTACAAAGGTCGGAATTTCGAGTAGAAAAAAAAATAAAATACGGTTTCCGACGCCTGTCGGATGTGTTGAATCCGTTTCTGAAGTCAAATTAACGTTATCAATTTTCGTTTTCTATTAGATTCTAAAAAACCTTGGGAAATTGAGATTTTTTTAGCAATTATTTTTAGAGCTTCTATGAGCGAAAAAACGGTGTCACACGCATATTCGGAGATGGGCCCAGGTTTTTTAGGTTCTACTTGTAACATATGTGGAGAAAATCACATCTCCAAGAGCGTGCACACTATTTGAAAATTTGCTAAGAGTTTTTTGAATTGTAACTTTTTTTGTTGAGGAATTGTTGATAGAACCGTTATTTGTAGACTATACCATCCATATAATAATTTGAATTTTTCTCGTTGAAGCATGATGCTAAATTGCATTGAGATAACAGTTTTCTTTTGCTTCGCTTGACACGAAAGAGCTTGCGCGAGGTTTGCGAAAGTTGTAAGGCCAGATTAGACTGTTGGAAAATTGTCTGCTGATAATTACAATAAAATAATGAGGATGAATGAAGCCGGTGATTTAAAGCCATGTATCGTTGAATAAAGTGGCTGTTTTATTGGGAAAATCGAATTTTGAAGAAATAGACGAGCTATCGCTAAAAGGATAAAGGCGCAGCGAATTTATCAAGCCATAAGTGTGTCGCGATTACGCAACTTATATATGTTTACAGCATCGCAGCTCATTTTGTAGTGATGGTTTATCCCCGCGTAGCGGCTGCAGCTCCCGCGGCTAAATTTATTATTGATGATTGCGTATTAAATAACATATTGTCGCTAATACGCTGCTGCTGAATGATTATGCCAGTGGCGCAAGGGGTTTTACGAAATTTGTTTAATATTCAGAGGAGAGCAGGACGATTGAAAGCAAATCATTGCAAGGTGTTTCTCTCGGCGCGGCTGTATGCTGTGTATTGAAGCTAATGTGAGGAGGAGGAGGAGGAGGAGGAGGAGGAGGAGGCTCTGTGAAAGTTGAGTGACGGATTTGAGAGCTGAGGTGCGAGCGAGTGTGTGATTAAAAGTGTATTTTGGCCGACATGGTTGCGTGTACATATACGTGTATATACAAATATTTACAATAGAGATAGTTGGCGAGAATGTGGTTACAAGTTGTCTTCCTCGGGGTGGTGAGCTATCCACTCGAGAGCCTTGAGAATCGCCGGGGGTATCTCCGGCGGCTGGGGAATGACGGCGCCCTGGGGCCGGAAGCCGTTCTCGTCGGCGGTGTAGCTGATCTCCACGAGGGTGCCGTCGTCGGCCTGGTAGCTGTAGCTGCCGCGCACCGAGGCGATCGACTCCTCGGGCTTGGGCCCCTGCTTCAGCTGGCCCTGCTCCTCGGCCTTGATCCCATTGCCGGTCTCGTACGACCAGTTGTACGAGCCGTCGGGGTTGGGCCCGTCCTCGCTGCGCCTCAGGATCGGGATGGGCGAGCTGCTGTCCACCAGGGCCGGGGCCGGAGCCGCCCAGCTGCCCGCCAGGCACACCAGTCCGAGCACAATCAAGGATCTCTGCGAACAATCACAAGTAATGCATCGGCATAACGCTCTAAGTGTGCATCGCGTGTCTCGCGTGAAAGTTACTACCTCTCGCTCGCTCGCTCGCTCTGCCTCGTTTCGTAACAGCGATCTGTGTATTACAATTCCCGTCGCTACCGCGCACGGCTACCGCTCGCCAGCGGTAGCTTTTTTTCTCCTTGACAATCGACGATGCTTTGTTGGCTTCGAGCACGCGCGGACGGCAATTAGCAGCAGCGTGCGTGATGAAAGCATTAGCGTAAATGCGATTGTTGAAAAAACCAGAGCGAGAGAGAGAGAGAGAGAGAGAGAGAGAGAGAGAGAGAGAGAGAGAGAGAAAGTGTACACAGTTGAAACACGAGATAAACTCTCGAGACTTACCATGTTGAGTGTCGAGCGGTCACCTGTGGTTTCCTTACGATATATGCCTTGCCTGCGCCGGAGACGCAGCTTTTATATAATCAGAAGGAGTCGAGAAGAGGCCCCTTTGATGATGCGCACAACCGGGCCCCGCCTAAACGCGCATGTGTGCCCGCGCGCGCGCGCGCACCTATGTCTGTGTCGGTGTCGGTGTCGGTGTCGCTGGCTGCGGCTGCGACTGTGACTTGTGAACGGGTCCTATGGTCATCTTCAGACTCCCCCTCGATTGCCACGTTCCCTCTGCGATATAGCGGCTTCCTCCGCAGCAGTTTTTCTGGACATTGCCGACATTCTTGCGACATAACTCATCGCTCCGTGCGCGCCCGCGCGTGTCGCTTGTCCCTGCGGGCTCGAGCTCCGAATTATCTTAATCGAGACCCTGAACTCGACTTTTGCCTATAAATTTTGCTGATTTATCTCGACAACATTCGAGATGTTTTTCTTCTTGCAACATTAGATCTTGACGTGATCCACCTCTCCGCCACTCTCATCTCCATTTCGCCGCCTGATCAATTATACATCTACACAGGCATGATCACCATAAAGCCCAAATACTTATATACTTGCAGTACGCCTGTACTCAAGTCCCCGCTATTTAAATAGTGTTCCGCTAAGGGCGCATCGCATCTGTTTCTGCAATTCGTAAAATTTCAACAAATATATTTTTCTCAGCGGACAGAAAGCGCTCAGCTCGCAAACGTTACACTCATACTACTGACAGCAGCTGAACGTGTTGCTGGCAATTGCATCGTCCGGCTTGTTAGCAAAATATTAACTTATGCGTCTGTTATGTGATCGCCATATCTTAAGAAAAAAATATCGAAAATCATTCAACAGAAGTCCCACGGATTCTAAATTCCAATTATTATATGACTAAGTTTGACCACGATTTCACAGATGTCTTTGTTAAATTTAACATTCATACAATCAAATCAACGCATGATTATAAAGATAATATATGCTATTTTTCTTTAATTGCCTTGCTAATCATAATGATGCCACAAAGTCGGTATTATAATATTTTTATGTTCAAAGAATCCAGTTACAACCTCAGAGAAGTTACAAATAATAATAATAACCCAACGTTAATAAAAATGTTGAGTGTGCTTAGTTGGAAGAATTATGTTATACTCGCGGCACCATGGTGCAATTTACTTTACTTTCTTTATTGTAATTACTATTATTTAAACTATTGAATTCTTTGTATATTTACGCTTTAGCGAAAATTTATTAATGATTACGACACGTTTATTCTTTGTAATTTACCATGTAAGGGGCTTCACAGCCCGTATAAACTTTTAAAATAAAAAATAAAAAAATTAAAAAATAAAATATCGATTGAGAAGCGACTGGTATAAATTAAATGTTTCTTTGCATAATTTTTGTAGTGACGCAGCTGATTTCAACGATTAGTACACTTTTTAACTGAAAAACACAAAATTTTCGACAAAAAAAAAAGCTTACAAAAGATTATAAAAAATTGAAGTCAATTACATGATTATCACTGCCGTAGTGGTTGATACAACTTTTAGCACGAAAACACGAAATTTTCAGTAAAAATTTCATGTTAATAAAAGGCTCTAAAAAAATTTTTACTAGATAGATCGTAATGGAGTTTGATGCCACCCCCCCCCCCCCCCCTTATCCACCCCAATTTGCAATTTGTGTTTAACGCAGTTCTGTCCAAAAACAGAATTGCCACAACGATTAACAGACTACATCCACACACAAACGCACAGACATCACGGAAAAATGTTATATATGGGACCTACATAATATCTATTGCAAAGATATATCAAAAAATTGTAAACAAAATTTTTCGTGAAAACAAAGCTTCCTCTTCAAGAAAGCGAAACGAATGCTTTGTAACTCTAGTAGCTGATCTATTAGAAATGTCAAGATTTCTGTATAATATAATGATAAATCAGAAATCTGTTAAATATTTAATTAACAAAATTCAAAAATAGATTTTGCAAAAATGCTATCAAAATTAAAAAAAATTGATGCATTTAATCATTGTGGATATTTTATAAACCACATTTACTTTTCACGCTACCAACATACACAGAAAACTTAATATGCCGTCAGATGATCAAATTCTAATTGAAAAACCAAAATCAAACCATATAATAACAAAACAAACAAAAATTATATGGATTGATGGAACAGTAAGTAGTGTTGTTTAATTTTATATATTATTTCATCCATCATTAGAATCGTTTATTCAAAAAAAAACACCTTTTCGAAATAGTACTACATGTATAGGATCCCCACTTTCGTTGCATACCCGCGAAAAGGAAGGGTTCGTTTTTAATTGAGATATCTCGGGCTACATATTACCAAATTCATCGTGCGACAAGTCATTTTAAAGCAGCTTTCATAAGCTTTGAAATGAGTCCTCAAACGTTAACAAATTCATTCTCAATCCACAGTTAAAGCAGTTCACGTGTAACTGTATTCCATATGAATCACTATCCTTATTTTAAAAATTATTGTTGAAAATTGATCGATCTGCTTGAAAACAATTTTCCACCTACCTTGAAGGATTTTCAAATATATGAATAAATATTCCCCAAAATCCATCGAGTAGAAAAGACATACCGATTGACAGTATACATACACACACATTTCCGCGGACAGACGCCATGAAAACGTGACTTTGTTGTCTACCCATGATTTCTAATCAAAAATGTAAAGAAACCATTTTCATCGATTACATGCAGGGAGTTTAGATCTTACGAAAAAATGAAGATTGAAGCATAAAATGACAAACATAAAATTTTCATAAAAAGCGAAAACAAAACTTCCTCTCCAAGGAAGCAGTAAAATATGTAATCGTCGTGAGCTGATACATAATGGGAAATTTTGTTTAAATAGCAGCTGACTCAGGTGCGAAATCTATCAATGTCAAACGATGAAGAGACTAATTTTGAAGTGAATTTCTGATGCATATTTGCATAGATGATTGAAATAAGCTATTAACTTTTAAGGTTGATGCCACTTTTATAGTAACAATGCCGACTTATTTAAATAACAAATTTTGTTCCTTAGTCATCATGAAATTCCACAGTCAATTATTTTTGTCGCACATAGATCGTTTTCGATGGAAATATGATTTAACTGACAATTTGAAAAAATAAATTTACAAAGAATAATACCCATTTTCAATTAATTCAAGTAACACTATAATGTTATGTAAGTATTTCAAAGATTATAAATAGCAGTAGAATGTGTGGGCGACATATCGAATATTTAATCGCGACAATCAAATATACTGACTATATACTTGAAGAAAAAACTAATGATTATCAGCATGCGTAACAAGTATTCAGAATATACCTGGAGCTTGGTTTATATCGTCGCGAGCAACGTCTAATGGAACATATATATCTGTGTAGTAACTCATCCACCGTTCACATCATGTCAATACAACGATTATAATGTTTGCGTTAGAATGGTTTTTAGGCTAAGCACTTGGCGGTAGCTGTAAAAAAAAGAGAGAGTGGCAGAGTGTAACATGTGATATCTGTGTAAGTAGTAACGATCAGCTGCCGAAACGATGGGCGTTACCGAGAACTACAACTAAGTGGTCGAATTAAAGGTGGTGTAACTCGCTGCCAGTGATTCGCAAGAGTCGCATCAGGCTTGCCTATAAAAAGACTACTTTTCAGCCCGCGGCGTTTTGTCTGTCTCTGTGTGATTATATTACATCGACAGGATGCGATGAAGCGGCACGAAAGGAGCTAATATTTGTCCGAATTTCACTTTTTACAGGATGCCTAATTCTGCGTCAATCGAAATTTTGTTGAACCAACTACAATATCGATCCACGACTGCGTATTTATGATGGAGCTTTACAATTATTAGTAGGCTTTTTCAGACAATAGGTTAAGATCATCTTAAAGGTCATGGGATCGATACATTGATGCTCGCTTGTGCAATCCAGGCTCTGTCATCGATTTCCAAAAATATTTCGAATAACTTTGATTTTCATCATTATTTCATTGTCATTGCGAAAATCCTTTTAATATTCAATTGAATATAATATTTATTTGCTAGTGTGAGTGAATTCGAGAAAGTTTTCCTATTGCTTCAATACGTGATTCTGGCGCAATTCTGTGGGCATTATTACTGATATTTTAAATCTGAATAAGCCGACCGGCATTATTTTCATTGTCCACATCAACGTTTAACGAAAAAATGTAGTTGAATAAAGGAAGATTAGTTATTGAAAAAAACTGCAGCGGCATTAAAAGAAATTGAGGTGACCGCACTTGCAACAGCTTCTCGTCTCGGCTGTTGTTGCAGTGAAGGTAATGGTCGTTTCATATTGGATCAGCAGAAGATGTTTGGCACTTGAGTAACATATTGAAAACAAGATTTTCAATAGCTTCGCCACGACGAAAATAATTTTGGAGGCGAAACGATGACGACGACGCAAGTACTCATCAACGGTATTGGGTCATCTCCGAAAATAAAGTAGATGCGGCAGACACGCCATCGTCGAAGTTATAGGAAAAAGTCGGCTTTCACGAAAAACAAAAACATCATAGAAAGATAAATAAAACGATATATAGGAAGCGCATGAAGCTAGAGTCGATTCGGCGAGAAGCGCGTAATTTGTCAATGAAGATAATTAATAGAAAAATTTATGAGACGTTCGATCAATCGGCGTCGTTTCGTGGACTGCATAGGTGCACTTGGTTGGGCGATCAGTCGCTCGCCCCGCAATTCATCGTGGTATAAATTAGCTCGCGACCTTTGATACTCGGTGGCTTAATGGTCAAGGCGCGTAAGGTCATCTTGCCTACAGCATTTACGCAGATACACGTATGCGGTGGGCCCCGATCTCATCTCCGTCGAAAAAAACGCAATTGAGCATGGCCACGAGCGAGTGGGGACTGGTGTGTGTGTGTGTGTGTGTGTGTGTTTTTTTGACGTGGTTTGAGCTCACTCAGAGAGCTATATAAAACGCAAGGCCCAGCTGACGGCAAGTGTCAGTTCGCCAAAAACGTTCTGCGATACACCTGTCGAGTCGTCACTCTCGTACTCACCTCACCTACGCAACGATGAACCAATTGGTGAGTAATAATCAGCGCATCGCAGCTGCCCAGCTGCGTTCACTCGCGCCTATCTAACAATCCTCTACACATCGCCACGAGCTTAGGCTGTTGCTCGCGTGCGCCGCTAATTGCACTGCACAGCGCGCAAACATTGTTTATTCGTATAACGAGGCTTCGGAATCAAACGATTGCCAACTAACAGTTACGAATCTGCCATCAAACGTCTTTTTCTTCAGCTCTCATGATGGCCTTGTCGTAATTTACTTCACGGAAATCACAGTGTTGAATATGATTCTAATTGTAAGTGCTATGCAAATCTGAGTAAACATAATATCAATAGCTAGGCAACTCTGATAAGAAGCGACGTGAATGTTAGACCATTCGGCGGCAGGCTCCTAATTTCGATCATTCAAATGAGGTTCATGCTAATGGACAAACGGCGTCGGTCAGGCGAGGCGATCGGCCAGCCTGCCGGCTGAATAAACGGCCATCAAAGCCAGTTTTGAAAGTTTGCGCGCCGCGACGTTGCTAATAAATACTGCCAAATATTTGGAATGCTGGCTGCTAATTGTCCGAATGGTCAGTCCAGGGTCGCTGATCTTGGCTGCAGCAAATATAAATAATGGAGGAGGCGCGGGAAAGTCGAGGGCTAGTGCCGATCGCGAGGCTGCTAAGCGCTAAGAGGCAAAATAAACAAGGTTGCGAATTGCAGGTACTCTTGATCGCCGCCTGCAGCCTGGCCGTCGCCAGCGCCGCGCCCCTCGAGCAGGCCGACAGCAGCAGCAGCAGCAGCACCGCCGCGCCCGTGGCCATCTTGCGCTCGGCCTTCGACGGACCCAATCCCGACGGCTCCTACAACTGGTCGTACGAGACTGAGAACGGCATCAAGGCCGAGGAGCACGGCGAGCTGAAGACCGTTGCACGCAGCGCCGACAACGAGGAAGTCCAGGCCATCTTCGCTCAGGGCGGCTTCGGCTACACCGCTCCCGACGGCACCCCCATCGAGCTCAAGTACGTCGCCGACGAGAACGGATTCCAGCCCCAGGGTGCCCATCTTCCGGTCGCTCCCGCCATACCCGAAGCCATCCAGAGGGCTCTCGACTGGATCGCCGCTCACCCCCAGCAGGAACAACAGGACGAGCAATAACGTGCTCTCGCTCCTTCCTATGCTTCGATTAATCCAACAGCCACACTTCTCCAGCAGATCTAGCGCTCTATATTAGAGTTGCTTCGTTTACCGCAATAACGCACACCTATTTTATTATTGTGCCATCGACAATTTGCTCCGGCGATCTTCTTCTTCTATTATATTACTACTACTAGCTATAAGCCTATCAAGTATGCAATATGTTTGACAAGTCCAATACGCCTTTCTTTTTTTCCTTTCCCTTGTAAATCTAATTCTGCGTGTCAATTTTTTTATTAAAAATTTCTTCTCCATATGTAACTTCCTCTTTTTTTCTTTTCCGCGGCAAACTTGTAGCATCTCAAATTCCTTTCGACTACATATGCTTTGTTTATTCATTATAGCTCCATAATTTTCATTCCGAATACATTTATTTTGAACTTTGCAAGAATTGACTTATCTGTATCGAAAGACAGACCTATCCAAGTAATCAACTACCTTCACCTAAACTGCTCAAAATGCTCTCGATTGTAATTAATGCGATTTCACCATCGAGAATATTCGCTTCAAAAAGATGTATGAAATTCTACGGACAATTGAGAACATAATTATATTCGGCACTTTGAAAGCGGTATATTATTTACATAAGTTTGGATAATATGACACACCCAGGCTTTCAAAAGCGTTATTATATTATTATTATTATTATTATTATTATTATTATTATTATTATTCACGGATGCTCTTTGCTAAAATTTTATTATTTTTATTTTTTCATTTTGCACGTGGCGTGTATGAACTATGAAGCCTTCCTTCACTATAGAATGATAAATAAAAATTTTTTCCATGCACCAGCTGCAACAATAATGTATTATATAGATAATGTGACGAAATCTGCAGAACAGAAAAAATGCACTTTTTTGGAGCCAAAGCTGGAATATATGGAATATATATATGTCGTAGGTGAATAGCCAAGTCAGGAATTTAGCTAATATCCTAGGAAAATAGACAGTTGCCTCACGA
>JAWWMK010044027.1:0-11088 GCA_035047105.1 Galeopsomyia nigrocyanea
GAAGCTTAGATAATAAATTAGTATTGAAACGAGGGCCCTTGCGAAAAGTAAAACGTTTCGCTTTTGCGATTTTTTAAACTTACGTATGACTTCGCGTTTATTGAATTAGTATTCTAATGTTTTTCTCGTGAAGAAAATAATTGACAATGACGCATCTAATACTGAAATGGCCGTTGCGGATTTATATGCAACAGCCACGCCGCGTGCTATTTTCCATGCGATTGAGCGCACTGCAAAACTCGACCTTATTTTATTACGGAATATTTATCGTAGCAAAATGATGAAAATGTTCAAACGTAGAAATAAAAAGAAAAGCAGAAACGCCGTAGCCTTAGTGGCTCGCCGAAGATGCCGTGCGGATAAAACGCACAGGCATCCCGCCGAAACGCGTGAGTGGCATTCGATGGAAAAAGGAAAAACGAGAGAAATGTTACGACCTGGGCGTTGACGATACTGCAGTTTGCTGGTGGTTGATGATCGTCGGCTTGCTGTCTCAGCTTGCTTCTTAGTTGCGCACTTCCACGAGGGCATGTCGCCCTTTGTCTTTGCTGCCGGCCTCCTGTCGTTGCTTGCGATGGCTCTCGGATTCCTGTTCGGCTGGGCTCTCTCTTGTTCCTGCTCTCTCGAGCGCTAATGACTCGCGACGCGCCGCCTAATTCTTCCTTCCGCACGCACGCTACTTCCACGGCGCCTACGCACGTGAGTGCGGATATGCCGGACTCGCGCGCTCTAATCTCTCTATCCTTTTCTCTCTCTCGCTCGCTCAGTCTATCTCCTTCTTCGCCGATCGTGCTACTGCCGCCAAGGTTTTGTAGAGGGGCGCACTCGGCGCTGCAGCAGGGTGTCCACCTTGAAACAAAGGGAAACGTCGAGCATGTGAGTCGTCTGTGATTGACACGAGTGCTTGACGTTGCCACCCGCGAGCAGACAATCGCCCTCGTCACAAATTGATGTTAAATTAGAATATTCAACCATTTATCACTTGGTTTTTTCAGATTTAGATTGTTTTTGAATTTATATTAATAGTATGTACAAGGTGGTCGAAAAACATTGAAAGAGTAGTCTGGTGCCGTTGGATTTGTCGCGAAAAGTTATATGGAAGGTATTTTTTCCGATTTTTTTGTTCCATAAATAATCCGGTAATCAGCATCAGAGATAATCGATTAGCGCGCGGTTCCAACGGAAAGGCGGCAGGAGGAGGAAGCGGCGAGAGGCGTCAAGCGCGAGAGGAGAAGATGCGCACGCACAGTCAGCCGGGGCAGCCAGGCGTAAACAAGCGACCGACTGCGGTGCTCAATTTGCACTGCCCGGACGTTAATTCGCGATACGCGAAGTTCAAAATCGTAATTAATTTCGATGGATTGAGCACCGATCGGCACCAAATGGATTTATGGATCGTTAGATCATGGACAACTTACGAGAATAAGATCTAATCTCGTTTGGTACTATCGGACTCTCAATCGACGAAATCAATTACGATTTTAAACTTCGCGGGTCGCGAATTCACGTCCGGGCAGTGTACAATTTGTTAGCTTTGATAAACGACAATGGTGATTATAAGCTGGTGATTGTTTTTTGAAAGGCGACAAAATGTTACGACGATGCATGTTATAACGGGACGATCTATTTTTAATTAGCAATAAATTCGCTCTCGTTAGAGAAAATCAAATCCATCGATGCGGAGCTAACCGCCGCCCCGATCTGCCGTTGATTCTCTGCTGCTTGCTGCTCGCTGCTAGCTCGATTACGCTTTCGCGTCGCAACCTGGAAATGAGCGCGAAAGCGCGAACAAAAACAATGGCAAAGATCGTTGATTCTAATACGGGCGAAGGAGAGCAAGGTGATAACTCCAGGATTTTCAATTGCCAAATGCGTGTTTTAATAAATAAGAACAGGCTTGATTGTTTATTCCGAAAACAATTGATATAACGGAAGAGTAAATAGAGTTGGCCGAGAGACTTTACGCTGTGTTACTCGCAAGCACACTCATACACCGTTGAGAGAGAGAGATAGAGAGAGAGAGAGAGAGAGAGAGAGAGAGAGAGAGAGAGAGAGAGAGAGAGAGAGACAGGAATAACGCACGCACGCGTTTCTAGGAAATTCGCTCGCCGCTTACAAGCGAAGAAAACTTACGTGGGCACGCTGCTGCAGACAGCGTCGCCCAAATCTACTCGCTTGCTTGCTGAGCCTGGTTTCCCTTGGGCCTCGCTGGTGATGCCGACGTCGGTGATGCGTGCGCGTGGGGCGGCCTGTCGATCGCCGGTCGCCCTCGAGGGTCCCCGCTGCGTGCCGGGGCGACGATGGCGAGACTCCTTTTCCACTGCTGTTGGATCGGTCGCCCGATCCTTCTCTTCTTGCACACACAGCACTCACCACAGCTTTCACCAAGTCACATTTTGCCACCTCGAGGAATGTCACTAGTCCTGGGTGACGATCGCGCACGATTTTTCTTTTGAGAGGTCGCGAGAGTACCCGTTTTCCGAGGCACACTGGTCGGCAGACAAATCTGAATTACCCAATGTTCTCTCCCCCCACTCACGCTTCGATAGCCTGCGACTCTCTCGTATGTCTTCGCGCTACATAACTACAACGCCTATCCTTTATCTCTCTCTCTCTCTTTTGCGCGCTTTTCATTCTCGCATTGCACGCAACGCTGATTTCGGCACATGATGACATTTGCCCCTAATATTTGAAACGCGCAAGAATACCGGGGGATTATTTATTTAATTAATTGATCCGCTCGCTACAATGTCTATTTTCAGTTGAATAGTGAGAATAAGTTATACGAGCACAATAGAAAATAGTATTATCATCGATATGGATGTTATGTATTTTGATTTCCCAGTTTAGGAAGAATCGCGTATGTCGCGGTGATAAAGCAATGAAATATTCGCAGCAATCGCAGCCGACGGGAATGACTTCTAAGTCGTGCGCTTCGGATAATTTCATGAAAAGCCGCTTATAGCGTAAAAATACGGCGTTTGTCTTCGCAGCTGACGGAGCCGATATTCACATGGTGGACTTACGTGATATCGACCTTGCCCTTAACTGTGCCGGGTATAATGCTGGAAAATGACTGATGTCTTCCAAGACTGTTCCGAGTGTATTAAAAAAAATGATTGAGAGACAAGAAGCAAAAAGATTAGTTACTGATAATTGTCGATGCAAATAATTTTATGACAAAATTTATATTCAATAATTTATACAGATGCTGCGATACGAATAGTTACAGTTTGCTTTTTTAATCATGTCACTAATTTCATTACATCGAATTTTGAAATTATATTTTGCGTAGCTGTTAATTCTATCGACGTTTGCATTTATGAACAGTTGCAGTGCATTTCCATAATGCATTGTGACTTTGTAATTGGGAAAGGCCCTACAAGATTGTAAAGAAGATCAACGATGTAGTGTACTGTATTTAAAAAAAACACCAAAATACAAGAAGAAGATCCACATTGACCGATTAGCGACTTATCATGATAGGTAATTTCATCTGCTCCGCTCACGGTTATTTTAAACCGTGATTCTTTTCGTGAGCTGCAGGGTGAATGTTGGAACAGGGACAGAGGTGAGGTATCACGGCTAGCTAACTCCCCACTCTCGTCTAATGCAACCAAAGATGATGAGTTTCTACTTTCAAGAGACGGGTACTGTGACCGGATGAGTTGAGGATTAACCCGCTTGAGAGGCAGAAGATGTGAAAATGATTGTTTTAGTTGATTGAACTGAGAAGGTGGACCAATTCAAGAGATGGACCCTTTGGTCATGAGTCAAGAAGGACCAGCCCGCTTGAAGAGGATGCGATTGAGGATGAAGAAGATGGAGAATCTACATTTTCTTCAAGAGGCGGGTCCTTTGGTGAAATAAACTGAGGATCAACCCGCTTGAAGAAGGTGGTTTTTCTTCCATTCATTTCCAGATTGTCGGGACGAAAATTTAAAAGAAGGGGGAATAATGTAATGTCATCACCCTACGATATCGAACGCAATAAGAACAAAAGCGTTGCTAGGTGACTTGTTTTGTTCGTTCCTCTCGGATTTTGTTTCGTTAGTTGATGCGAGCGATTGATTGCGCGAGCAAGTTTAACCATGTTCTGCGTTGCTGTATTTATGGTTAATAAATACACGTTCGTGTTTTTATATAAATAAGTTGTTGTGTTTGATCATTCTGTGGGCGTGAGTGTAGCAATATAGTTTACCATATAAGTAATCAGTATTCAGTACTAGTTAATTAGATAGTCATTCCTGTCCCTATACCGTAACCAGATTTTAGAGCGCCTTACACGCCACTTTCTCGTGTGAGAGGCATTTCTGGGTAGCCTCGTACTATATATGGCGTTTCGGAGATTTTCACTTCTACTGTAAGTGCTTAGCATGAACTACTCCTGTCTTTTATATTTTGTGCAGCACTTTCGTGCATTTTTATTATTAGAGTAATTCATGCTGTACGGGTGCCGAAACTTATAGTAACCGGGATTGTCAGTCCCGTTTACTAAACCTACATATTGATTATTCATGTATTTGAAGTTAATTTTATAATTAATTCACAGTGTTTCATTTTCGATTAAAAATGGGCAAAATTTTTATTCAACAGGTGTTGAGCGCAATTAAAATTTTCAATTCATCAAAGTGTCACTAGAATGGCCCAGAATAGAATAGGATACCTATTTTTTCATTGAGAACCCCACACAATACATTGCTTTTTTAGTTTTAGAATCTGAAAACGATAAAATAAATATTATTGCTTCGAATATCATCCAGGTTTACATTAATTTGCTCCAGAATGATTTTTAGCCACAGATAATGGCACCACATATGATTTTTGGGTCGCTAAACACAAATCTACCATCAAATTTCCACTTTGATAGGTGACAGCTGCTGAATTTGCTACTAACTTTGACAATTCTCACGAGATTCATCAAAACATCAATTGTCAAAGTTGGCAGCATAATAGGCAACTGTCTAAATGGCTATCTGATGGTAGATTTGTATTTAGTGATCTAAAAAACATACAGGGTGCGATTTTCTGTGGACAAAAATTATTTTGCAGCAAATCAATGTAAACCTGGATGACATTCGGAGCAATAATATTTGTTTTATCGTTTTCAGCTTCTAAAACTAAAAAAAATGTATTGCGTGAGATTCTTAATGAAAAAGTCAGTACCCTATTCTATTCTAGGCCACTGAACCTATAATTTAATGTGTTCAAAGTTTTAATTCCGCTCAACCTCCGTTGAATAAAATTATTGCCCATTTTTGATCGAAAATGATCTATTGCGATGCTGATATTAACTATAATTTTTTCAATTCGATCAAGTAAGCATTATTAATAATTTTGAATACATTTTTATTTTATTATTCTCCATAACATTTTTCAGAACACAGAGATAAGAAAGGTTTCACACCCTTAATTTTAGCAGCTACCGCTGGGCATCAAAAAGTAGTTGAAATTCTTTTAAATCATGGCGCTGATCTAGAGGCTCAGTCGGAAAGAACGAAGGATACTCCACTTTCGCTTGCATGTAGTGGAGGCAGATATGAAGTTGTTGAATTATTGTTGAACAGAGCAGCCAATAAAGAGCATCGAAATGTTTCTGATTATACACCACTTAGTCTTGCGGCTAGCGGTGGCTATGTTAATATTATAAAACTTTTATTAAATCATGGTGCTGAAATCAATTCCAGAACTGGATCTAAATTAGGTATATCCCCATTAATGTTAGCAGCAATGAATGGACATACTGGTAAGAGTTTTTTTATAATACTCAAAATAATGCAATTCCATCATCTTCAAATTTATATGTAATAAAATTTGTAAATTCATCAATGAAAAATATTGAGACATAAGAAGGGTTGTCAAATCCATTTTTCAAAAACAAAAATACACTCATATAGCTAATGATAAGACATAGTCTTGTATAATATATTGTTATGAATTATTGTTGAAACAAATGTATAATAGAACACTTGTAAATAGAAGTCGATGGCTATCTCCTTCTCTACGTAATGTCTGTTGTATCGTTGTATAATTAGATTTATGTACGCGCTGTTCAAGTCACAGGATCTCTTCTTTAGAGTCTGTCAAATCTTTTAATCGAAAGTAGACATTTGAAATGAAGCATACGCTGGTAAATTATGCCCAGCTTCTGAAAACGACAAGGTGTTAGAAGTTATTGGAATATAACATACAATTAATTACATAAATTCACAAGGTACCTCCAGGAAGACTTGTAATAGGTGAAGATTTGTAATGAGAAATAATCTTTAATTTCCCTTAAGAAATTCAGTGAATAAAATAATTTTCTTGCTCTCCTACCCGAAAATAGGTTGCTCCCGACTCGATTTCGCTCCGGGAAGAGGGTCTTTTGCGACCTGCTAAGCTCACGCATACGCCGATCGGCCGTGACTTTTTTTGCGGCTCGCTCATGAAGTTGTCAGCTGCTGCATTTAACAGAAACCTAAACTGTGTTTAACCTCTCAACTTAACATTATAATGATAAAATAATTGAGTGGAATGTAATTTCATTGTTCAAATTGATTCGATATAATGAGAGAATGTAAGAGTATTCTCTCGAAATGTACCTCAAGATCTAGTTTAGGTGTGAGTAAAAACTTGGAAACTATTAGAAAACATTCAATCGTCAACTTACTGGGAGAAGGGTGAGGAATTTTTCAATGTAATATTCAACTGTACATTATCAAAATGTCTTGGACTGGCATATAGGGTGAATGTACCAATTACCTGCAGCTTAAGGAATCTATCAGAGGGAAAGTCAGTTTACGAATTTAATATTAATTCAGCCCGCAACTTCCTTGAACCAATTATTTTTACGGGGGGAGGGAGGCACGAATGCTCCGACCACTAAATGATATGCTGGGCGCACATATCAATCGAACGCTCGAGAGAGAATCGGGAATGCATGCAGGAAGAAAGGAAAATGAATCCACACAATACATTCGTTTATTATTAAGAATAGTCTGCAATTTTATTGCAACGTCTCAATTCATCCTTCTTATAAAAGTAGATGGGTAGTTAAGTGAAGGCAGTTTATTCGTGTTTTGATTGGCTGAAAGGTAGTCACGTGGTGTTCGTCTGTGGCAGCACTGGCGTGTGTGTGTGTGTGTGCGGAAGCACTGGCGTGTGTGTGTGCAAATGTGAACACATCGCACGTGAGAAATAGAGGTTATGTATTATATGACACCTGTGTGAACGTAATACTTATATATATAAAAATGGTTTTGACTACTAATGAAGAGTTTGATCTCATTGTGAAAAAAGAAGACCGGTTCAGGTATGTAGATAATTTAACGCTCCCTAGGATCATTTACTTATCATTTTATATTTTGAAAGTGAAATGACTGGGTTCATTGAGGAAGTGCATCCTGTTGTGAATGTTGGACCAGAAGGAGCCACGTTTAAATTACTGAAATTTATGTTTTGTAATGGAACTGGCAAAAGGATTGAGTGTCAAGTTTGGAACTGCCATCCCCGTCTCATCAAAGACTTCAAAGTTAATGCAGTAAGTTTATTTAATTAGCTGCCTTATTTTAAATGTAATGTAACATTGTATTATATATAATTATTGAAATTTATTGTAGATTATCAGAATCAAAAATGGTTTGATTAAAAAAGTAGATCGATACTATTTGCATTATGGGCCTGGTGTTGAGCATGCCGATTTAATTGTTGATTGGAAAAATGTTGACTTTCTCGGTATTCACAATGGTGTCTAAGAGTAATAAGTAAGTAAAAAACTTGCATATGAACTTGGATTTGTCTGAATAGACAGACTAATTTTCCATTTTTTTTTCAGTGGCGATGCTCATTATTTGCAATTTGTTTTAGCTACGTAGAGCAGAGAATAGTTTTATAAATAGAACAAAGGTTTTTGGCGAGATAGTTATGATTGATACAAGTGTCCTTACAAATATTCTAAATAGCTCGTCATATTGAATTTTGTATTCATACATCATGAATAATACACGTATAACTGATCAATCATTTTTTTCTCATATGCTGCACAAATTTTTTTCAATATATCAGAACACGTAGTACACAATATGGAAAAGTTGGAAACTGCAGATGAGTTATTTGGAATTTTTGTAAAGACACTAAAAGCTTGATAAAATTAGTTTGAAGATTATGTACTGCCTGAAATAAAAACAAATATTATTATCTTATTATCTTAGAAAAAAAAATGTACTGCCTACAATAAAACAAATATTATCTTAAAAAAATGTTTTCGTGTTCAGTGTTGTCAAATTATAAGGTGACGGTCAGGGTCTATATGAATTTATGAGAGTACTGCACTATGACATGGGTGCGATCGATTATCAGTCGGTCGGTCGGATCGCTCTATGGCTGAAAGGTCCTGGTGTTCGTCTGTGGCAGCACTGGCGTATGTGTGTGCAAGTGTGCATGTGATTCGTCATAATATAATATGCAAGTGTCACCTATGTGTGTGACACGTTCGGGTTCACTTCACGCGTTGACTCAATCGGCGTAATTATAGTGAGTATTAATTATCAAATCAGTTATCCAAATCAATCGCTTATTTGAAAAATCTTAAGTGATTATTGCTAGGATTAAGAAACGAGGTAAGTTTTTTGCAAAATTTACGTACTAATATTTATCATCGGTCAATCCAAATTATGGCGATAAAAAAGGTACAATTAGCTAGGTTAGGTTATAACGAATTTTTGTTTAATTGTTTTTAAGTCATATACAATATTAGTAAGTAAATTTTGCAAAACACTTACGTCGTTTCTTCATCCTAGCAATAATCACTTAAGATTTTTCAAATAAGCGATTGATTTGGATAACTGATTTGATAAGTAAGTAGACACGTGCTTGTGCATAATCACGTATTTTGGCTGACCTGCATTTTTGATTTCATATTTAATTACTAACAATAGAATTTACCGGGTTCACTTCACGCGTTGACTCAATCGGCGTAATTATAGTGAGTATTAATTATCAAATCAGTTATCCAAATCAATCGCTTATTTGAAAAATCTTAAGTGATTATTGCTAGGATTAAGAAACGAGGTAAGTTTTTTGCAAAATTTACGTACTAATATTTATCATCGGTCAATCCAAATTATGGCGATAAAAAAGGTACAATTAGCTAGGTTAGGTTATAACGAATTTTTGTTTAATTGTTTTTAAGTCATATACAATATTAGTAAGTAAATTTTGCAAAACACTTACGTCGTTTCTTCATCCTAGCAATAATCACTTAAGATTTTTCAAATAAGCGATTGATTTGGATAACTGATTTGATAAGTAAGTAGACACGTGCTTGTGCATAATCACGTATTTTGGCTGACCTGCATTTTTGATTTCATATTTAATTACTAACAATAGAATTTACCGCGTTTATACCCATATCATTAATCAAATTTATTACACTTTTAAGTCAATTACTCAAATCATTAATCAAATTTATTAAATTTTCAAGTCAATTATTATAAGAGAGTGTAAAAGTTCAAAGTTTAGTAACTATCCTAATTTACGTATCATTTATCAACTTTATTATTTTCAAAGGCATTCAAACACTAAAGATTTTAAAGAAATCCGTTGAAAATGGAGAATGACAATACTCCTAAAGACAAGAAGAATGGTGCGAATGATGAAATCAAGGACAGTGTGAATGTTATAACCGTGGATGGTGCTGTTGACATTAATATGGTGGAGGAGGAAATAGCTGTTGAATACACGCCTGATGAAGCTTTCAATGAATTATGTGATCAAGATGGGACAACGTAATTATTTTTTTTGCTATAATGTTATTATTACATAATATAAGATTATGGTTCTTAATAATTTGTTTATTTTTTTCAGGGAAATAACTGGTTATATTGATGAGATTCACGCTCCAGCTATTGTTGGAGCAAAAATCAAGTATGATCTCTTCAAGTTTGTTTTAAACAATGGTGCTAATAAAAGAATTGTCTGCTTGATTTGGGGTAAAACTCTAATCAAAGAGTATGAGAACAAAGTGATTCACAAGAAGGTATATTAACAATCAATAATGCATTTGTAAAATATTTTTGTATTAGCATCATTGTTATATTTTTCCAGATTGTCCATCTCGAAGGGGCTAAAACTAAAGCAGCACTTTCAAATTATTACAAGGAATCCAACAACTTAGTCCCTTTCGAACTATTGATCAGTGATACAACCACTGTTGAATTTTTTGGTACTCATAAGGATGTCATTCTTGATCCTGGGTCTGTTCCAAAAGTCGAGTTTTCTGAGATTGGCAAAACAGAAGGATTTGTTTGTAAGTACATTTTTTATATTTTACATAATGTAGATATTTTCAAGTTCATTGTTTTGAGCTTTACTTTTTTATGTTTAAAAACTTCAATGTTGATTTGGCTAAATAGTTTGCATATTAATTATATATTTCTTTACAGGTGTCGAAGGCAACATTAAGATGAAGTTTGTTAAGACTAAAAATAAAAATAAACCTGATTATTATGGTTGTGGATCGATTACTAATGGTGATTCTAAGATTACCGTTCATATTATTAATTATGCAAATCTTAGTATTGACAAAGGAGTCCTTGTAAGAGTTATTGGTGAAATAGACAAAGATGGTACATATTAAAAAAAAATTAATGATTCGAAAATTATTACTTATAGATTATTCCGGTTATAATAAAATTGCAATATAATTTTCAGCACCACTTGTTACCGTGGTTTGCAGAGATGAAAATGGGGTGATTGTCGTTCCAGGGGCTCCCATCATGCCACCTGAACAATTATCCAAAGGTGTTAAGACTCCAAAAAGAGCTCGTCAGTAATCTTGCATAAAGTAGTATGCTTAATTTTTTTATTTACCTGATTACTCATGCTCTTTGTATCATTCATAACATTTTTACGTAAAAAAACGTATTTATTTAATTTATTTTCATAATAATAACAAGTGATATTACATAGAGGAATATATAGTACAAAACTCGATGATTTTTCAAATATAAGTATTATTATATATTATAGTATATATATATATATAGATATATACAAATACCAGTTAATGTATTTTTAAATAGAAGAGAATTATCGAGTTTTATATAT
>JAWWMK010044038.1:0-11085 GCA_035047105.1 Galeopsomyia nigrocyanea
AATTACATTTTTAGTTTGTTATTAATATCGGGAAAGTGCTGAAAAAATATAGTTCCCGAGGACTTTTTCAATGTTCACGAGCATTTACCGACACTATATACCCTCTAAAAGAACAGGAAAAAGGTGAGGAAGCCTTAGCATTAAAAAAAATTTTTGCCATTCTAGACCCCAGGAAAGTGTTTTTTTAAGGATTTCGTCGTATACATATAACCTCTTAAGAGCCACACGGCCTAAAAGTCTTTAGCCGCCGATCAAAGATCCATTAGGGGCTATAGCGCTCGAAGACGAAGGTGGCACAAGCGCGTTATCTCACGGCGTTGCTCCATTAGGCGCTGCTTTCCAAGGTGCGAAGCGACCGCGAGCTTACACTCTCTTCTTCTTTCTCTCTTTTTTTTTGCGCTTGCGGCTCATAAAGCTTCAACGCTGCTGCTGCTGCTGTGAAAATCCCCGAGAAATTTCGAGATTTTACGGGCCACGTACTTCCGTCGTAAAATATTCGTGCGCGCGAGATGCAGATAGAGAGAGAGAGAGAGATAGATAGAGAGAGAGAGAGAGAGAGAGAGAGAGGGAGAGAGAGAGGGAGAGAGAGAGAGAGAGAGAGCTGCGTGTTTTCTCGCGAGACGTTGTTGCATAAACGCGATCCAGTTGTAAAAATTTTGGAGGATTTTTTTTCAGTTTGTAAAATATACAGCCTCGGTGTGTTTTCATTTAAAATTCGATATGCAACGTGTCAAATAGTATCGCATTCACGTGTTTATTGACGGCTTAACGAATTGATCGCGCGTGACACAATTCGGTAATTGACAAATGAATGATTTCGTAGCTATACGCGCGTATAATTACAATTTCACGCTACTGTTGGGGGTTCACGACTGCGGATGACCCACTAAGTAAATAATCGAATAGTAACGGCGCTTCGTTAAAGGCATTTACGATGAAAATCTGTATGTAAACGTTAGCCTCACCGCAAACAGAAGTCAATTAGTGATTCGCGATATTTTCCTGTTTTTTTTTATTGCCGCGCATTTCGGTTTCACAGAAGTCGTAAGCAGCAACCGAGAGACACTAAAGAACAAAAACAAGCGCAGAGAGTTTTTCGCGGGAGCAATAAAGTCACGGAGAGACAGAGATAAGATGTACCCGGCGTATAAACGCTAATAAAAATTTTTAGTGTCTAGCCGCAAGACCGAAGATAAACGGTGTGACGTCGTACATATGGCGATGCCTTTTTCCCGAGCTGAGAGAGAGGGAGAGAGAGAGAGAGAACGTAAACTTTTAATCGCTACGGCAAATCCCCATTATCATACTGTCTTATGCTTTGATGGAATAATGCTGCGTAAACGAAACTTTTTTTTCGTCTGGTTTATTGCCAACGATGGCGATATGATGAGTAAAAAAGCGTCATTCTAAATATATTTCTGTTTATTGGATAACTAATTACAATTTCCATCGGCACTTGGAAAATTTTCTGAGAGAAGATAGAATTTCTGTATCGACGTTTCGAATAATTCGAATGAATATTAAATGCCTTTTCTAGGAATTTCAACGAAGTCGTACCGCAATGCAACATATACGAACGCATCGACTTTTTTTAAATCGAATTTAATCTGTTTCAGGGGCTCTTATCGAATCTGACATATTTTTGTTTTACAAACAAACGAGACGAAAAACAAGCGGCTACTTTGAAATTCATATTCCTCCAACTTTTCTTCGAGCACGAGCATTTAGACGTCCAACTTTGTCGTGTATACGCGTGAGAGGTGTGGCGGAGAAGGTTTTGCATGTGTTTATCGCGCGAAATTCAGAGCTACGAGGCACTTTTTAGTTGCCGCCAAATGGAGGAGTAAGGAAATTGTAGGGTAATAGAAAAAGTTTTTGAATTCGTGGTTATTGGCTGCGTAACTTGACGTGAAGTATAGCTACTGTATTATAGTAGTTGCGCGCGAGTATGCAATCGAACATTTATGGTGAAAATTGACTTTTCGAGCAATTTTTTTTATTTTCAAGCAGTTGGCAATACGTACATATACGAAAACTCTCCACGAAGATTGTTGAAGTGCTTTTATAACGTATTTTCGAAAATATCGAAAAAGTTCAATCAGCTACAGTACGACGAATAAATTTCGATTTTAATTTATGAAAGCTCGCGTTCGCCTCATTCTACAAGTTCCTTAAAGTACACCCCTATTTGATGAACTTCACTCCGTTGCATATATATTTTCATAAAAAAACTCACCTATCACTCGCTAAATATCTCCAAGTAATTATTTCTCATACATATTAGTATGAGTTACTGCCTCGCATTATCGAATTTTCGCCGCCGTCGTATGAATCATTATCGTGGGCGAAAAGGAAAAAAAAGCATAACTCGCTTGAAAGTTTTTTTTTCGCTCTATCGATCGGCAAAGTGCTCATGGCAGTGCTGCAAGAGTGGAAGGTGGGTGGCGGGAGTTGGGCAATTAGCGGTAAACGCTGGGAAATAAAAGCTCAGGCGCGAGAGAGCGACGCTAATCGGCCTCCTGGACTAATTCCCGGGAATCATTCTGCGGTGGGATTAATAGAGTGCTCCTGCGGGGAAAGGAGAACGCTTGGATTTGATCAGATTTGCTTTATTAGGTTAAACGAGTCTCTCTCTCTCTCTCACATATAAAATCCTGACTGAACACAAACCAGAATATCTATTACCTTTCTTTCCTAAGCTAAATGTAGATATTAGAAGGTCGAATCGTCCGCTCACTGTCGCCTCCTCTTCATCGTTTGATCTACCAGCGCCTTCTACTACCACGTACGAAAAATATTTTAGTTTACAAGCGATGAGATTGTGGGACTCTATACCCTGTAACACCAGACTCAAACCTTCACTTGCATCTTTCAAGGCTGCAGTGTTTAAATTTTTTCTTAATTTAGACTATGAATGGGAGGAGACTGTGAATATGGCTGACAAAATTAAGGATTCTTAAGCGATTGATGAATTAGACATGTCTTTAAATGGAATGTTTCATATTGTATATGATCTATCTTAAAATAACCAGTTTTTTCTTTTGTTTTTTTTCTTTCATAAGCACATTGTAATCTGCGTAATTTAAAGTATGTGGTTCAAATTGATATTTATAAGAGCTTATGTAAATTATTGCGTCGCTACTCGTAGCGATTTCTATAAATTTATGCGATCATCATGTTAACATTTTTGTTATTGCGATTTATTATCATGCGAACATTTATTGTAAACTTATAGTATTAAGTAACTATTGTATTTCTTTTGCTATACGGACCAATCTGGTCTCTCTCTCTCTCTCTCTCTCTCTCTCTCTCTCCCTCTCCCTCTCCCTCTCTCTCTCCCTCTCTCTCTCTCTCTATCTCTCTATCTATTCTGTCGCAACCTGATTTGCGTCAGCAGCTTGAAATAAAACGCGAAAATACTCTTTTTTTTTGTTGTTGATAGAGAAATACGAGGCATACAAGTAGAAATTTACCAATTAATTTTAAATTCATTTGCACTTTTAAATCTCCAGCATTTTAATTCAACAAGTAAATTCGTTTTCGAGAGAACGCACAAACATAATTGTCACCTCGTTGTCGTTCATCATTAAACAGGATGCGCAAACACACGTTCCTTGCACAAATGAGCGCGCGCGCGAGGCAAACATCATTCTGACCAAGACAACACTTGAGAAATACTTCGATTCGACGAGTTTCTCAAAGAGAGAGAGAGAGAGAGAGAGAGATGGAGAGAGAGAGAGAGAGTTTTGGATAGTATGTTCCTGCACTCACGCGCACGCCTTTTTTTCTCCTTCACGCTTGGAAATTCTCGCGCGCGAGCGTTTGCTTTGTGCAACTATCAAAAGGCAGCAGACTTGTCGTCTGCATTTCCCAACTTCTTCGAATTTCTCATTTCCACTCTTACCCAGTCAGCTCTTTGTGCTGCTATAGGATCAAATATTATACCGAAAATAGTTTTCTCTGCTTTTTGGAAAGCAGAAAGAATCTACTTTGTTGTGCTAGCAAAAGGGCTCTATATTGAATCCTACAGTAAAGCTTGGATTTTTGTTAGCCATATAAGCTTTCGAGTTTCAAAAAAAAAAAAATTTTTTATTTCAACGTTTACGTTAATTTGGGTTAGCTTGTTCTTTTTACCTTATAAAAAGAGGCTTACACTCAAATTTTGAGCCTCTTCAAAGTTGGAAAAATACCTCGAAAAATACAAAACTGCGACAAAATGCAAGTTTTATTAAAAAAATTCCATATAATCCAATACATTTACTCTCCTTCCTTATGATTTAAAATGGAAAGGAATTGTTTTTCGAGATTGAAATTGATGTCTTCAGACTCCTTTACAGTTGAAAAAACTTCCTATCAAATGAAAAAAATTGATTTTTTGATCAATATTTGGGTAGAAAGCTACCTTAAGAATTTATCTTATGCTGTTATAAAAAAGCTTCTTAGAATTTTCCGCGTTATTACACTACAAAAAAAAAGTATTCCTCTACATCGCCGCAAAAAAAAAAACGTTGGAACTGGCTGATTTTACCTTTTCAACGTAGTCATGCCAAATTGTCATTATACCATACCTTTACCACTTATTCATGTACCGCTAAAAGCAGAAATTATCGGGTAAAAGCAGCAAGTTTTTAAACCAACATTGTGCTTTCCCAGAAAAGTTTCTACCTAGTAACGCCAAAGCGTAAAGTTGCAAAGAACGCGGGTGTTTGAAACACAATATCATCAAAATTGTTAAATTAGTTTGCAAGCCTCATATATACACACAGACACACAGGCGAGCTTGGCAACGCCTCGTCAAAGTCCCAAATTAATTATCCGCTAAACTAATCTCACTGTGTATATGTATATAGAGCGAGCGTAAAATTCTTCGGTTCTGCAAACAACTCTAATACTCTTAAGCTTCGTGGCACGCGGGTAAGTTCCTCTTCCCCGCGTCAAATTACCTTTCGAACGCCCAATAGTCGCGAGTGTCGAAGTTTGAGGCTAAGTAGCCCGCGAGGCGAAACTACATAAACTCGCCGCTCGCAAACAGACCGCAAGTGATTACAATTCCAAACGTGATAAATCGAAATTCCGCAGCTGGCGCACCACTCGATATTATTCCGTTTTCCTAATATCGATAAATTCGAGAAGCGCGTGTACGCGCTGTTAATCCGTTATGTAATACCGTTATGTAATACGATTGAGCGTCTGCAATTTACTTCTTTTTTTTCTTTCTATCGTTATCGCGTGCCGACGAGCTTGAGTAACGAGAAAATCACTGCCTGTTTGTGCACTGCTGATGCCAAAAAAAAACTAAAAAAGAAAAGGGCGCGAGAAAGATTGTGGCAAATTGCTCGCGATGTTTTCTTTGGCTGGATTATTCAGTCAATATTTCCTAATAACGTTTGCTAGGCAATTTGCGTTCTTATCTCGTGCTGGCTCAAGTGAAGATTCACGAGCGAATGAAGTTTTTTTTTTGTTCGACGCGTGCACGCATACTTTTATTTCAATAAGAGATGACAAATTTTTTTGCACGTATATCATGCAACGTTCATCGAATCGGTAGCTACATATAGTATAGCAATTATGCATATTAATGATTGTCGTACATTAATGGCGCAGTGAAAACTGATTAATGCTTGCAATAACGGGAAAAATATCACTCGCCTTATCTTTTCATTGAGTGCATCATTGAACTATCCAAGATGTTGCAAACCATGCGTGATAATTCAAATAAAAGTACCGCACAAACTCACATAGCGAGGCTACTGCATACGAAGAATATTCGAACATAGAAGACTATTTTGAATAATCATAAAAAAAACGAGCTAATCTTATCTGACGCAATTAACATATGTAAGCCCAAGGAGAAAATAGTATATTTATCAGCTAATGCAAACAGTTTCATGCGAAATAATGCGTCACGTAGTCGATGTAAAGAAAATGAAGAAAAATAGCAGTACACCGAATACGTTCCAGTTGTCAACTTTTCCGTGAAGTCTTCTCTTCTCGAGAAGAATTCTTCGCCTGCCTTGAAAAAAAAAAATTAGCATTATTCGCTCGCGAAAGCTAGTTTTCCCAGGAGAGGAAGGAGGAAAGAAAAGAAGCTCGAGTCTATATACGAAGTGAAAACAAAAGCCGAGAGGAATAGGAGAAACTGGGTAAACAAACAAGAAGTCATGGAGGAACTCGATAGCAAGATAAACTTATGGATACGGCAGCGTTTGATTCCACGGCTGATGCCGACCGTCAACGAGTCCAACGCCAAGTTCACTATCTCGCGGCCGACCGGAGCTTTCTTCGTATCCGACCTATTCTTCGTGACCGTTCACTCGGACAAGTGCGGCGACAAAAGTGTTGTGATCAAACTGCCTCTACGAAATCCCGATGATGAAGTTACTATCGGGTACGACGGGCTGTTTACCAATGAGATTTTGTTTTACAATGAGATCATTCGTGTTCACGATAAAGACTATCCAAAGTGTTATTACGGTCAGTTTGATATTGATGTCACAAGTGTCAGCGTGTAACAAATAACTGAACGATTTTCTTTTTCTATTTCCAGCTGGAGGCGATCCGATATTCAAAAGTGTTATCGTATTGAAGGACGTGCGCCCATATGGTTACACAGTTAGTTCTAAGAAAGTAAACGTTGACGTAGACTACATTATGGCGGGTTTGAAAGCTATTGGTAGATTGCACGCACACACTTACACGATCAAAGAGAAGGAACCAGCGAGATATCGCCAAATTATCAAGTCCATGTGTAAAATCAGGTACCTGAATAATTCCCATGACGAGGAACTCCGAAATGACGTGAACGGTAAAATGCAGCGACTGTTGCGTGCACTTCGAGGCAAAAATCGTGACTCCGAATTCACTGCAAAAATTTGCAAAGTCTTTGATAATGTATACAGTAACGTGATGATGAAATGCGTCGAGCCAGTTGAGCCACTCGCCACTATAGTTCATGGCGATTGCACTATGAACAATTTATTGTATCGGTCGACAGATGACGGAAAAATAGAAGCGATGCTTATCGATTTCGGCTTGTTGATGCACTCTTCGCCATCCACCGACGTCGCCACATTTTTGTACATGTCTTCCAAGCGAGAAGACATCAGAGATCGATCCGAGTAAGTAATTCTTACTGAGTTTTTGTATCATTACTATGTACAATGACTAACTCTAGCTTGAAACATTACAGGGAGCTTTTTGCCGTTTACCACGACAGTTTAATGGAATGCATGAAAGAACATGGAATTTGGGACTCTAACAAATACTCGCGACAGGTTTTCTGGCAAGACTATCGTGATCGTGCGATCTTTGGTTATATCACTGCGGAGTTCTTTCGTTATTTCATGGCAATGTGTGAAAGTGATGAGATTCCCGAATATTCTAAAGAAGTCACTGATCTATTTTTCGAGAGCGCCGAAGGTCATGATTTTATGGATGAATTGATCGATATTCTGGACGATTTACGGATAGCCGGAATGTTGGACTATATATTTGAGAAATGTAAATAAATGAAGATGACCTCATTAATATTGAAAATTTAGATGCTATTCATGTCACTTGATTGGTCAAACTTACAAGTAGGGGAGAGCGGGGTAATTTACCCTTGATGCAAAACACCCAAGCGTGAATATCTTTGGAATAACACAAATTTTAACTAGATTTAAGAAAAATTATTTATGTTTGTGTTCGTACCCTCCCAATGGTATCAAAATTTGACTCTAAAAATAGAAATACCCAATATCAGCTCTTACAACGTTTTCTGGAACATTGTTATTTTCGATCTATGATTTCCGTACTTTTTGATTGAACAGTTGCTCGTTCAAAACGCAATGCAAATAAATCATTGCAAGGTTGACACACATAACAGTTGCAATCTTTGTCAAAATTTTGACGGGTCGTACGCTTCTGAAAGTTAATTTTCATCAATGATACAGCCTGTCAAAAAAATATTACTCTGTGGGCACTTTCCCCTTTCCGTAAGAACTCAATGTTAATTTTTTTCATTTCCAAATTTTTGGCCAAAAACTCGAGAAATGTACTAAATTGAATCCTATTTTCATTGTCGACATCCAGACTTGAAATAAACTTATTTTTTGGCTGAAGTTCCTCAAGAAACAATACTGGGGTCTTTGCTCTATATTTTATATGTTAATGATCTATTGAAAGATATGATGATATAGCTGTGATATCTAGTGAGATAACATGGGATTTGATGAGAGATGAAATGAATATTTTTTTACAGGAAGTCGCCAATTGGTTAATTATGAATAAATTAACATTAAATGTCAGTAAAACTGTGTATATAACTTTTGGAAGCTACTGTTCCAGTGTACCAATAGAAATTGTAATTAAAATTAAAAATACTATAAAGAAGGGCGGAAGTTTGTCGGTTCTTAGAAGTTATAATAGATTTTACTTTGAAATGAAAGAGCCACGTAGATTACGTCGTAAATAAGTCAAAATACCTAGTATATGTATTTTATTAATTATCCAGTTTTACACAAACCAGTGTAATTTCGCAACTCTATTACGCATATTTGTGGAAATAATGAACTATGGTATTATTGCTTGGGGAGGGGCGTATTTTATTCACCTATACCAGTTACAAAATTTACAAAATAAGATTCTAAAAATTATAAGTAAGAAAAAGTTCATAAAACAAAATTATCCTTTAACTATCTCATAGTTGTTTGCTCTTGAATCGACAAGTTTCCACTATTCAGTATTGAGTACGACAGTCAGACAAATCACAAGACGGCACACAACAGCAGTTACATTATAGCTATTAAAATCTTCAATAGGATATCTACTGAGTTAAAAGCTCTTAAATTGAATATGAAAAATGTCAAAAAAAGACTGAAAGATGGACTATAAAACAATTATTAACATCATGTAATTACTTATAGGTACAATTAAATTGTAAAGATAAATTTTGTTTTGAGACTTATTATTTTTGTAATTTTTCGTAGTTTCGTTTAAGTAATTTTTTTGTAAAATAGAAGGCTTTTTCCTCACACTGCGGGGTTTTTTATGCCGGTTATTTAGTGTAATTTTTAGTTTTATTTTTCATTCCGTTTTCAATTTGTAATTTTGTACTTTTTTGCCATTTTTATTTGTTGCTTCATTAAAGTCAAAAGTGTAACACAAATTCACCTTAATTTTTTCCACTCATCTTCACGCCTTTTTACACCGTCAAACGTTAAAAATGTCATTGTCAATACAAAGTTACAGCAATTTACACTTAATAATTCCGCATGAATCACCAATCTTTTTTTTTAAAATTGTTGTTGAAAAATTTTTTCTATGCGATGGATCTGTATAGTTTTCCAATGTTCATGAGCATTTTCCGTCACTATCTACCTTCAAAAAGAAGAGAAAAAAACTCCGGAAACTCTAGCGTTAAACAATTTTTTTCCCATTTTGGGCTTCAAAAAAATGCATTTTTTTTGCAGATTTCGTCATATAACCATGATAATATGTTCTGATTTACACATTCATATAGAATATTACAATAAACAAAAAGATTTTCTCTACTCTTTAAGTATTTTTTCACTAATTTATTAATGTATAAATGATTATATATTCATTTACACTCTAATTTAATATTATTATTTCAGTTTATGGATATACATGCGATCCCATAGAGTACGTCCAACGCAGGATGTTTTTCGCGTGGCAACAAATATGGATATTGCCATAATCATATGCCCATACACGTGCGTCGCAAAGTAACACCATATGCTCCATTTGGTTTGAAGCCCATCTATGTGTTATAAAATACTGTACCTGCAAATAAAATAAAAGGCTTCTTTTAATACTCAAAGTACCATTGTACTATTGATTTAAGATCACTAAACAATGTTCCCTGTATTTTTCCTACAGCCGAAAATCATATCTTCTTCAATAAAACTTACTGACAGTTAGATACGTAAAATTTATTAGTCAAATAAAACTGAGCCATTCCTGCAACATGTTTTTCCTCGTTTAGTTAACAAACGTTAGTTTTAACAAATTTTTTTAATTATTAAGAAAAACAATACTTCTACATGACTTTCATTTACTTTGTACAATTTACAGCAATTTGTTCTGCCTGATTCTGGTTCCTAACTGCATTTTCACCAATTTAAAGCAGACACATTCGTTGCTTCGACACATGCCGTCAGTGTTACCTATCTGCTGACATGCTTTTCGACAGGAATCGTCAATGCATGATTCCGCATCTCCGGCTGATAGATTATACTTCAATTAGTTAATATTATCGTATTTTCTTGTCTGAAATAAAAAATTACTTGGCAACTCACCCGTAAAATTTTTGATCATCATTGTTAATAATAACATCCATATTAATTTTCTCATCATATCAAACACCGAAACACTGCTCTGAATAAATAATTAGCAACTAATTCTAACTGTTGCGATGTGCTTTATCTTCCGAGAGTAACAATTTTTTCTGCGATAAAACTACGAAAAAATTATATCATCAGTATTCATCCTCTCTTTTTCAATATTCTTACATACAATTTTATGCTCAATGCGTAATATCATGCAAATAAAGTGTCTTTTTTAATATTCAAAGTGCTATCTGTAAATAACCATTCATTGAAAAATATGCGGAAAAAATGAAATTTTCTTCCACTGAACAAAGGCGAAAAACAGCAAAATTTTTATGTTTCTTGGTAACTATATAATGTAAGTAAACCCTGACAATATTAAAGCAGCCTTGTAAAATAATCATAAGAAATTTTCCATAATTACATGTGAAAAGGCACATAGTTTACTTAACACTTAAAACTTAAAACGAATGTTTTGTTTGTTTCGTCAGAGATGACACACATGCGTCATGTCATAAAATTTCAGTGCTATATAAAGCCAAATCTAACCTCCATCGAGTACAGCAATTTAGATTTTTTACTCGTCTACAAAAGATATCACAATGTCTCGAAACGTTGAATAATAAATAATAAATGTGCTCCAATTGAGTAGAAGAGTTAATTCTCCATCCTCGCACACAACAGACATCACAATTGCAAAAATGAAATTCCTCATTTTCCTTCTGTTCGTCATTGCAGTCGCTACTGTTAAAGG